>OW679203.1:82450409-82741357 GCA_940337035.1 Agriotes lineatus
GTAATACAAAAGCTTTTGATATCCTGTTATAAGTAAAATAGAATGATATATTGGAGGCGTATATTACAAATCAGCACAAAGTTGTTGATGAAAGCATTATTTAGCAATTTACATTTAAGTAATACTGTAATTGGAGTACATTAACGGATCAACGTAAATGACAACCCTCAACAGTATATCGAAAACCTGGTGACTCTGCCAACACAGCCATGAGCAATTTAGCTGAAAAGAAATCTAATATTTAGGAGCCGACAGCGGATTTCTTACCGTAATCATACCCCAAAGTTCTTAACTGATTCAAAGAACAATGCGCGTCGCGCTTTATGGAATTTTGGGAAGAGAAGAGAAGCGTTGTCAGCCTAGTTTTTTTCGATTTTGTTCTGTTTTTGTTTGCCTAAACATCTGACGTGTAAAGAAAATCGTACAAACAAAAAAGTAACATAGCGATTGTGTTTCTAGTTATTTAAACTGCTGTTTTATTAAATACAGTTGTAGAAACTGCTGCAGTGTTAACCCATTTTGTACATAATATTAAGAACCTTGAAAAACATTCAGTATTGCAACTATGTCATTCGAACTAGATGGCCGCTAATTGGTTAAGTAGATGAACTTAAAGTAATAATAGTGAGTAATTGTAAGAAAATATTGTCTCTCTTGCTATTCAATTATCGTAATGCATTATATTTAATTTCTTGAAGTAGTCTTGTGGCTGCTAAATTGGTCAAGTGCACGTTTAGTTGTTGAAAAATGCAGAAAAATCTAATAGACGTTCACGCCGAACTACATTTTGCGTATACCATATCAAAATATTTGGGCTTGGCGTCATTTACAGTGGAAGAAAATTCCGAACGTATATCTTTGAAATCCATTAAGATTTTCAGCTTTTACAAAATATTCTTTTGTGTATCATTAACAACAGTGCTTACCTTATCGTTTACTACAGGTTACATCTATTTGTTTTTTTATAAGGAAAGGATGTTTAAGTACTTGGGTTATATTGAGATACTGTTACATAACGCTACTTTAATCATCAACTTGCTCTGTAATGCACGATACGGCTCAACCCTGATGAAGGTATCGGCCGCTATTGCAGAAAGTGACGTTCATCTTAAAACAATAGCTGGCTGTGTCGATGACATATTTGTAATGTCACGTTGCACAGTTTTTATTCTTTTGTCGTTGATGATAATGATGACAGGAAGTTATATCAGTGTGTTGCTAATGTATTGTAATAATGCCTTACAATTTATTGCAGCAAGTACTTACTTAATAGGCCGATTTTATAATTGGGCGGTACAATTATTATTCTGCTGTTATATTTTAGTGCTTCAACGTCGTTTTAAAACGCTGCATGATTTTTGGGAAAAACTTGTATTTGAGAGTAACCTTGGGAATGCCAATAATCGCAAGAAAACTGAATTGGTCTTAAGCATGACGTTGCACCAAGATATGAGCGATATAGCTGTAGTCATAAACAAAATATTTTCAATTCCTACGTTATTGAACATGGGTGTAAATGCCTATTTGTTTGTGACTGAGCTGTTTACAATAAGTGAATACTCGTATTTGTCAGATACCAATGACCAAAACCTGTTTAATCATTTGTGTGCACTCTATTTATACGGATCTGACTTTTTGTCTTTAGTTGTATGCTGCGGACACCTTAGCAAACACGTGAGTAAATTTTGTAAACAAATACGTTATATTATTTTGTTATACGTATATTAACCTCTTCAAATGTTTTGGTTTTGTCTTTATAACTTCCTATTTGTTTAAACATAAATGTTGCCAAATTCAAGAGATATATCGTCAAGTACGAGCTTGCTAGTCGGACACCTCCCCAGGAAGCGGATCGGTGAACGCTCACCAAAATGAATTATTCCGTTAATACTAAAACTAACAGCAGCGTCTGGTCTAGACCGGTCTGCTGCAAACAGCGATTGTTCCCCTGTTACATCTCAAAACGGGGTTTACGACAAAAACACATTGCGAGTTCTACAGGTGAGAGGCAATTTACTATCTTAAAAATGTGATTTATTACCGAAGTACCAGTTCAAATCTGGTAAGCCGCACAACTCCAGCGCGATGAACAGCTCTGCCACGGCTACGCTAACAGTCGAGAAATAGGGGTGCGTTAAGTTTATGATGTACTGAGGCAGTTAAACCTATAGGATGGAATGCCAACAGCTCCACTAGTTCTGGTCATGAAAGCATGAACCCTCAGAACTGTAGAAAACAGAAAGGCAGGCGACTCTACTAAACTTTTTAGCCCGTCTCGGAACAGGTGGAGTGTATTGTTGTTAATTGCTGCTTTATCCAGCTATCTTTACACACAAAAGTTACATACATACAAGACACAATGAAATAACAGGGAACACCTGAAGACGGGAGTAGATCAAAACTCCCGACACGTTTTGTGATATACACCCTAGACAGTGGAAAAAGCCCGATAAAACACATCAGGGAGTTATTAATGGCTTAAATCAAAATAACGTACACAATTATTACTAGAATCAAGTTTATTAACTAGAAGTTATCATATTTTTACAAGCTAACAATCTACAATACCCAACACTAGTCGGGATATTTAATTCTTAAAATAAAGGGCAACAACAAAGACTTAGGGAGCCAAAAGGGCGCAATTAATAGCGGACGGGATAATATTTACACTTTGAACACAAGCATATTTTCATGTACGGTACACTATATATTTTGCTAGCCGCAGGCGGTGTTCGGGGTGATGTCGACACAAGTCAAAGGGGTGAAACTTCTAGGGGGCGTTGTTGGAGATGTTGCTCCCAAACTCAGCCAAAATTGGCAATTATTATAGGAGAGCGTCGGATTTAGGAATCAAGACAGGAATGTTGGTAAAATGAGCCTGGGGTAAAGATATTCTCGATACAAATTGGTTTTTGGCCACCCCAGGAAAACTTCGAAAAACGTAGAACTTCATGAGTTTTTTTTATTAATCCGACCAAGGTTGTTTATTCGAAAGTTCGCTCGGTAAATGGGACAAAACCACAAAACAACATGCGATGTTAAACATCTTCACGTCTTGATGAACTAATTTTTGGCATGACTTTATTTATTTATTTATTTAACCTGCGACCAACAGTTACAGGAAACCAATTACAGGTCACAGCGTATAAATAATAATAATAATAATAATATATATATATATAAATACGAAATAAATACATAGATGGCTCTCGGACATTTATCCGCTCCAGAACCCGGCCCCCGACAAAGCCGATATGACCTAACCCTGAAGCGGGGGACACCCGAAAAGTCACCTCTCCACCACCTAAGAAATAACATATGCAATTATAAACTTAAATAAATTAATGCTAACAACAAATCAGGTTAGCCAAACCTAACCACTGTATCTTTTTTAAATCATAATAAAAATAACTGAACCACTGGTAACATCAAAAGAAAACAACCACGATCACAACTGGCACAATTTGGCAAACCTGACTGCTGCATGTATATTAAAAGTTCCTTAAGTTAATATATCTCTTAAGATGATGAGAAAAGAAAGAAAAGAAAGAAATAACACAATACAAAACGTAAAAAAGCAAAATAAAAACGCAATATATGATACACCAACAAGCGCCTTGATGATACATGGGTTTTTGGCATTCAGATATTTAGATGAGCATCCCGATTCCAGATACAACCTTGAAATGAAGTAAAGATGTACACTGTACTTTGTAAAGTTTGAATTGTGAAAGAAATATGTCGACGCTTTCACAAATGCTGTTATAAATCCAACAAGCTTTATATACCGGCGAATTTAATAAGACATTTGTTCGGGGGGTCGGCAAATAAAAAGTCGTTTTGTGTCTAGATGACAATTTAGGAACATGAAATAAAATTTTTGTTAACAAACTACCGCATGATTCAATTTGAAAATGAATAATTTTGTACAGAAAGGTTAATGTTGCTACGTCACGCCTTACACTAAGAGGGGGTTCATTATATTTGACACACAAATTGCGATAGGGCACTAATAAAGGATACGTTCCAGCAAGTTTGAAGTCAAGGTAACGCAGAAACCTTTTCTGAACTTTTTCAATTTTCTCTGTATGAATCTTATAGAAAGGTGACCATATTACCGAGCAATATTCCAATTTTGATCTAACGTATGTGTAATACAGACGGGAAAGTGTATTTTTCATTTTAAACTGACCCGAATTTCTAATTATAAAACCTAAAGATTTTAAACTTTCATTTACTACTTTTTGTATGTGGTCATTAAATGAAAGTTTATTGTCGTAGATGATACCTAAATCTGTAATTTTGTCTTTACGCGTTAAACTGTTTTCATCCATCACATATTTATACTGGATAGGATGATTTTTTCTTGAAAATGTTACTATTGAACATTTACTAATATTGAAAAATAATTTATTTTCAGAGCTCCAATGATGAATATTAATAACATCCTGTTGCAGTAAGTCACAATCCGATGCAGTTCTAATAACTTTCCAAAGTTTAAAATCGTCAGCAAAAAGAAGATATTTTGAGGATTTTACAGTGAATGGAAGATCATTTATGAAAATGAGAAACAGAAGTGGTCCCAGTATGGATCCTTGAGGTACACCCGACGAAGATTTGTATGTTTGTGATTTACTTCCATTGTAGACTACTACTTGTTGTCTTTCAGAAAGATATGAGTTAATTAAGTTAATAAGTGCTGGACCGAAACCAAAATATTCTAATTTTTTCAAAAGAACAGCGTGAGGAACTCTGTCGAAGGCTTTAGCAAAGTCAGTGTAAACAACATCAACTTGTTCATTATTGTCTAGAGCTTCCGACAGATTCTGTGTAAAGTTTGCCAAATTAGTTAAAGTTGATCTGCCTGCTACGAAACCGTGCTGCTCATCAATTATTTGTGGTTTAACATGAGAGTATATTTTATTGTATAGTACCTTTTCGAATATTTTAGAAATTGTTTGTAAAAGTGATATTGGTCTGTAGTTTACAATGTCAGTCTTCCCTCCGGTTTTATAAACAGGACATACTTTGGATATCTTCCACTTCTCCGGATACACCCCAGTCTCCACACTAAGATTGAACAAAACTGTTAGTGGTTTAGCTAAAAATTCAGAGCAGGCCTTGTAGATATATATAGGAATTTCATCAAATCCCACTGATTTCTTAGGTTTAAGAGTTTGCAATGCACAACTAACATCATTAACAGTAATTTCGCTTATTTCGAACAGAGAGGTTGTTGCATAGCAAGACTGTAACTTAATGTCACATGATGTATCATCTTTGATGTACACTGATTCAAAATTTTTTGCAAATGCATTCGCTATATGCTCAGTTGTTTCTAAAAGGGCATTATTATAATACATATTATTATTAGTAGTAAGTTTTGATTTCTTTTTGGATTTGATGAAAGACCAAACATTTTTAGGATTACTCTGAATTTCATTCTCCACTTGTGCGCAGTATTCAACATAAGCTCTTTTAATATCAATCTTAAGTTTCTTTCTTAATAGTTTAAATCTATTCAGTAAATCAGAAGACGGTTTAGATTTAAATTTTTTTCGTATCCTAGATTTTAGATGAATGTCGTTAATTATGGAACCAGTAAACCATGGAGGATATTTACAATTTGGATTTTTTGTTTTAGGTACAGTAGTATCAAGAGCTCCGTAAAATAGTTCATAAAATTTATTGACGGCATCATTGATATCAATAAAGTTGTCTATTATTTGCCAGTCTGTATCACGTAACGCATAGTACAAATCCAAAAAATTTGCCTTTTTAAAATTATATTGTTTCTGAAAAACCGTCTCTATTTTTGCTCCTCTATTAAATTCTAACCTACATTCAAGAGCTGGATGATGCCCATCTAATCGCACAAGTGGATCCTCACATTTACATACTAATACATGAATATTTGATAAAACGTAATCTAATATCCGGTAGTTGCTATTTACAATACTATTTAGCTGATTTAGATTTAAAAAGTTTATAAAATTTAAAAATTCATTTTCGATATTACCCAGGATGCGATCATTAGTAATCGGGTACAGTTGAGGAATATTAAAGTCTCCTATAACTATAACGTTATTATTTAACAATTTGATATTATCTGCCGTGTTATTGAAAAACAGCTGATAATCTTGGTATTTGGAGGACGGCGGAAAATACACAATGCACATATTCACCACATAGTCACCAGAAAGCGGAGCCGGCGGCTGCACTGGGAGAGCTTGAACCCGTGAGTCACTCCCATATGTTTTCGTTTTGCATTCTGTCGCAAATATATAGCGGTCATTAAAGCGCTTTCAAAGAATTTGCAAGAATTCGAAATGTCACTTACGTACGTATGGCAAAATTATTAATAAAAAATACAGTAAGATAATTAGCCAGAAATATAATAAAAGCGGCACAAGATCAAAAACAGTAAAAAAGATTAGAGCAGTTTTCGCAGTCATACAGTGGCGTTGGTGGTATAATCCTTTGTAAACTTGTATCTTTGCAGCTGTTGATACGTTTCTTGTTCTTGGTGTTTTTGCTGCCACTTTGTTTCCTCTCCCCCACCGTTTGTCTATTTCCCTCTCTTCGCATTCGTTCTCAGTAAATAATCAAATTGCTCTACTTTTTCTATCGCTTGTGTTTATTATTATCTTTCAATACCATGATAGAAGCCGCGTAGCGCAGTTGGATAGGCGCTAGGTTTGCATTAAGCAAGTCTTCGGTACGAACACCGAGGGGGCCGGAAATTTTCCGCAGCCTTGGCGATTGGAATCAGGCTTGGTGAGACCATTCACAGTTGGGCACCAAATTAACTGTGCTCTACTCGGAACCACAGAACTAAGAGATAGAGTAACAAGGTCAACACATCACTAAGACTCACTCCTCACACAATGGTTGCTGCGAAAGAACAAACTGCGTCCTCTGACTTTCTATCCCTAATCCGGGACAAGTTGAACATTGTACCGTCAGATGCAAACGCACCAGCCTCTAGACCGCAAAGTAAAATGAGCTTAACGATATTACATACAATACCATGTATTTTTATTTTTGCCGATTGATCATTAAATCATAGTAGTTTGCCTTTCTTTCTGGCAGTCCAAAAACATTCTTCTGCTCTTGCCTTGTTCTGGCTATGAGTACTAAGTCGTCTGCATATACAAGACATCGTTGTCTATCATTGTAAATCATTATCTTTGTGCGTATGCCACTTTCGATAAGTATTACCTCTAGTACCAAGCTAAAGAAGGTTGGAGATAGACGTTGTCCTTGTCTTAGCCCTTAGCATGTTTTTCAGTTTAAAGCTGTGTGTGCGACTTTTATTCTGATCATGCAAGGTGCAATGTCTTGCGAAACGTTAGCCAATATGGGTGCCAAAACAGCAACAAGGTGAAGTCTGCCTATGAATCCTCGTTCTCTAGGTACTCAAACACGAGCATAGCCATCGCGTGGATTTTTGCTCGAGTTCAGGAGGTGCAAGGCACATTAAACCAGAGAATGCTGAGTGTTTATTCTCAAAGACTATGCGGTCTAAGCCGAAATCCTATATTTGCGTAATCATACGGTACAGTTGGTTCTATAATTGTTTGCTAAACTCGAATATTTGCGGTTCCTTATATACTTTTCGAATTCCATTCTTGCCAGCAACTTCTTGTCGATTTCCTTCTCTTATTCCGTTTGACTTGTAAGTGTTATTTCTAAGTAATCACATTGTACCGCCCTTTAACAAAATGCGAACAGAGCATAACAGTGATCCTTAAAATTACTCAATGAATTATAATGAAGGAAAATATAAAAGGGCGCTGATCGTCAAGCACGACGACAACAAAACCAGTCCAAATAAAACGTAGCATATGCGCCTTCTATCTTACACTCACCTACACTCTAAAAGAGCGAGCAGGTATCGGTTGGGTCAAATAAAACATTATATACCAGTAGTAACAGATAATAATGAGGCTTTAATAGTTAAATTGTTTGAATACAGTTGAGTCATAGAACATAACGTCCGGCACGTACAAACGTTAAACCAGATTCGTCATTGCAAGAAAGTATGGAAATAAATGGTACAATTTATTTAAGAAAGACTCATAAATGATAAGCTAAGTCTGTTGAATTTAGTGACCCAGAAGGTTCTATGTTAAACACATTAGGCAAAAGCTACATTGGGCAAAAGCACTAAATGAACAAAGTTAACAGGTAAGAAAAAATAAAAAAGGATTCCAAAATGTTATCTGAATAGCACGCAGGGCTGGAACACATTTAAGAGAAAGAAGCCCAATAGTAAGAAACAATAAACGAATAAGCTTCTTCTAACTGTGAAGCAGACGTTGAACCACGACAAGTGTTTTGTCAAGAGGCCTCGTTACAAAATAACCTCACAAACATGTACAATACTGCTTCAAATAAAAAGTGCAACATTTTCTGACACCTTTAAATTCTAAGAAAAGTTTCCCTTGCACTACTTTTACTCACAATCCATACTTGATAAAAGAAGTTGCAAAATAAAGCTGATGCCCATAGTAACGCCGTAGTGATCTTGGTTCCCGGGCAACAATTTGTTACTTCATCAGTATCCATGAAACTAGAACCAGCTCTCAGGAACTTTGAATACTGACTCCGCTCAAGAGCGAAAAATTTTCGGCCTCGCCGAAACAAATTTCAGCATAACGAGCTATAACTTTAAATAGCGAATGAGAAAACTGCGTGCTTGCGCCCAACGAAAATTGCAAAACAGTAGTAGCGGTTCTTATCGAAATGAGGCATATTCTAGCGTGCTTAAAGGCGAATCGCAAAATTAGTATGACGAACTCAAAGACACACACAGGAGCATTCCTAGCGGCGCGAGAAGGAAGAAGAAGAATTGAAAGAGAAAAATGCCTACTTTTAGGTGAATAGCGGTCCAGTAAGCACATGCAGTGAAAAAATTGCATTTTCACAGTTAGCATTATAGTTGAAAATAATTGTGGCACCGGTTTAGCAAGCCGGAAACATATTCGATGATTTTAGAAAAACAAACCTGACGGTCAAACACACGAACAACTTAGTTTGCTGGCTGCAGAGAAGAAATTTCCGCAGGTTTTGTCGAGCGTTCCTGTTAGATCTATTCTCCAAAAATCCATGGAGCTGGTAATAAAACAGGGATGGAGGTATGCATTTACAAGGAGAATCTAACCTGCAAACGCCGATATTAAAAAGAGGCGTTACAATACTGCTCTGCTTTTTCCACTATGTACCTTTCATTCGCTCGACATTCCATTACTAAGTTCAATCACTCTTCTTGGTCGTTATCTCTCATTACCGTGTATTTTGCTATTTTTTAATTCATCTTTAAACCACTCTTTGGTCTATCCTTCTAGTAGCCTAAGAACGATGTCTGCACATGCAAGACGTTGGTGCCTCTGATTGTAGGTCAACCATTTTTTGCGGTAGGAATATGGGGTTTCCTTACCTCAGCCTTTTTCTCACTTTGAAATATCGACAATTTTTCTTCTAATGTGATCTTGTTGGTTTTGCTTCTAATCCCCATGTCCTTATCTTTATGAATATTCTTAATTTTTTTATTGCAACATACAGATTATTCTTATGTTTCACGTTGTGGCCTTGTTTATAGTCCATGAACAGTATGTGAAAGCTTACATTTCGTTTGAATGCATTATTTTGGTTTTTCCATAATAAAGATCTGATCTGCCATCGATCTTCCTATTTTAGACCCTCCACTACTAACTCTGTTTGATAATAACTCAAGCTGTTTCTAAGAATCTTTGTAATACTTTCGAAGCTTACATCCAAGAATTCAATGTTTCGATAGGTATGGTGGTCCATCCTCTCCATTTTGTGTTTTTAGGGTAGACGAGAGCATTGGTTCATTACTCCTGCATTCGTTGTTCTCCCCAGATCTTTGCTATTAATTTTCTTACTCGCAACATGGGTGCTTATATTTCCTTCATTTTGTTTCTTATATTCTTGTTCCTATAAGATTATTATATTTCTAACAGTTTTCGTTCTAGTTGGGCTCGTTTTATTATCTATATCTGTCGGCTTATCCGTCATTGTTAACCTTGCCTTATTTACACTCATCACCGAACCTTGTATTTTAGTGGTCTTACCAGGTATACTTTTTTTATTTCTCTTACCACTACTTCAATATGGGTCCACTATGTTTCTATGCCGTTTAGTTGTGGTTGTGCTTCTAATTTTCTTATCATTTCTGTATCAAAGAGCATTAAAATTTGACTATCCTGAAGCCGGTTTACCTCATATTTTCTGTTTTTTTAGTAAACAACATTAATTGTTCTCAATTCAGAAAATATTAAAAATAGGACAAATATCCAATTAATTGCCGTATAGTTTGAAATAGTAAAAAGGGAAAGGTAGGTAGGTAGGTATAAAGCCGTACTGTTAGCGTTACGAATTTACGACGTTAGTTATTTTTGCTGGAAAATGGAACGAAGCACATGCAGTAAATAGAGTACATTATAATTGAATACTTTTATCTCCTACACAATTGTTAAAATTACATTACTAATAGTGGTTAAGTAAAGGGCCTTCAAGGGGTAATCATGAATATTATAATTATCGTAATGCATCATACTTTATTTTATTAAGTGAAAGTTAGTTTGGTTGCCGAATCAGTCAATTCCAGGTCTAATAATTGAAAATGCAGAAAAAACTAATTGACATTCACAGGGAACTACATTACATCCATATATTATCAAAATGTTTTGGTTTGGCGTCATTTACTGTGGAAGAAAATTCTAAACGCATATCATTGAAACCGATAAAGATTTTCAGCTTTTACAAAATATTCGTTTATGTATCGTTAACAACAGTGCTTGCCTCATCGGTTGCTGCAGATTATCTCAATTTGATTTTGAATCGACAAGCTATGTTTAAGTACTTGGATTTTATTTCGCTTTTGATGCATAATGCAGCACTACTCATCAATTTGTTCTGTAATCAATTATACGGTTTAAATATGATGAAGGCATGGATTGCTAGTGCAAAATGTGACGTTCGTCTTAAAGCATTATGTGGCTCTGTCAAGAACAAATCTATAATGTCACGTTGGCCAGTTATGATTCTTTTGTGGTTACTAATGATAATAGGAAGTAGTATCGGTATGCTGCTAATATACTGTAAGGATGTCATACAATCGGTTGCAACAATTACTTATGTAATAGGTCGAATTTACAATTGCACAATGCAGTTATTATTTTGCTGTTATATTTTACTGCTCCAACGTCGTTTCAAAATGTTGCATGATTTTTGGAAGAAACATGTAGATAAGAGCAATGTTCAACATGTCAATCCCAATGAATTGACCTTAAATATGAAGCTGCACCAAAACCTTAGCGAAATAGCTGTAGTTACAAATAAAATCTTTTCAATTCCTATGTTAGTTAACATGGGTACGACTGGCTATTTTCTGGTGCATCGGCTATTTTCAATAAGTGAATACGCGTACTTGTCAGACTCCATTGACAAAAATCTGCTTAATCACTTATGTGCGGCATGTCTATACGGATTTGATCTTTTGGCTTTAATTCTATGCTGCGGACACTTTAATAAACACGTAAGTAATTTTAGTTTTCATATTTATTCTTCTATAAACAATTTTGTGTTATTTGTAGTTTTCACTTCTTACAGAGCTGGGCAAATTACTTTAAAAAAGTAATTAACTACTAATTACCAATTACCGCCCAATAAAGTAATTTAATTACCAGAGATTTAATTACTCACAGGCAATAGTAATTCAAGTACCAATTACTTAGTAATTGTAATTGTAAACATCAATTACTTTTTCAATTACTTTCAATAAAAGTAATTGTCATATAGTTGTATTTAGTAGAACATTCTTGCAAGTTGACTCTATCATTAGTGTCGTTTCGATTCGTATTCGTAATCTAAAAATGATTAATTTTTATGTTTTGTTAACTATAGTAACCTACATACTTTATCACTTTTGAAGGTTTTTTAATAATTAAATCTTGTAGCTACATGCACCGTTCATCAAAACCAAAACTTTTTAGTTTGCTTTGATGTAAGATGTAAGCAAATAAATAAAGTCAAGGATAACAATTATACAGGGTGTCACCAAAAGAATGAGACACCGATTGGTCATAGATTCCTTAGGTTATAATAAACCGATTACACCTAATATAACATAGTACAAAGTTCATTCAGTAAGAAGGTATAGGGACTTGGAAGTTCAATTTCAATTTTTAATTTTTTTTATTAATTTCCACATAGGTTATCACTGTAGTGGAGCTTTTTATCACGAATGTGGGTTTAGTTGTCGAGGCCCGTAGAGCCAAAGCAAATAAACCATATGAGGGATAAAAAGGAACTTCCAGTGCCGCGGGGCACATTGTTTTTTTTTTTAATGAAAATCACGAAATTACAACATTTTAACCAACTTTTGTAGGTTATGTTGACGTCGGTTGACGTTTACCTATCGCCCAGCCGCCTACAAAAAGTCGTAAAACAATGGATTACTTCACTGCCCATTTATCATGTTTTAATGAGATTTCGACGTTCTTCACTACTGATTTAAATAAATAGTAGTTAGTATACCAAGGCACTGAATTGTAACTTTTATCACGAATGTGGATTTAGTTGCCGAAGCCCGCAGGGCCAATTTAAATAAACTACATGAGGGATAAATAGGAACTTCAGTGCCGACGGGTACATTATGTTTTTTTTTTAATTACAACATTTCAACCAACTCTTTTAGGTTATGTTTACGTCTGTTGACGTTTATCTGTCGCCTCGCCACCTACAAAAAAGTCGTAAAACAATGGATTACTTCACTGCCGATTTCTCGTATTTTAATGACGATTTTGAAGTACTTCACTGCCGATTTAAAAATAGTATATTATTATACTAGTTTAACAAGAGGGCCTATTGTAGCACGAGTGATTTTGCACCAATGGAGCGAGTGCTACAGTGCCTCTTATTAAACAAGTATAATATACAATTTTATATACTTTGCATACAAAAACCATCACAAACTTTTAATTTTGACATCTCATAAATATGACAATCTGTCAGTTATTGAAACAAGTAGGCTGTGTCAATGTTTTTCGCATGAAAATAACAATGCAAAAACAGTGTTATAATGGACTCCATTGTAGCACTGCTTTCGGTGTTATAATAACCATATTGTGACATCAAAGTAGATAAAATATATTTTTTTTCGAATACGACGAAATGTCGAATTTCATTTTGGATAGATTTTGTAATGGCATTAGAGAAAACAGCAAGCTGAATGTTATAAAAGTAATTTTTCCATGTTCGTGTAAAATTAATCCACTTCCTTTGCATCGTTCGCTCGTAAATTAAATGTTGAAAAATGCTCACTTTTCTGAACTTGTAGAACAATCTACTATTAAATACACCTAACATGAAGCTGAATGACAAAAGTATGTAACTTACTTAAGTATACAGGATGCAGCATTGGATTTCTTAATTGTTTGACAGCAAAATTCTCTTTAGATTTTGTAAAGAACACTACGCGGTGATCCAATTGGCGCAACTTGAGCATTTTTTGTTGGCTCAGTTCGAAAAAAAAATGTTTACCCCTTTATACGAAAGTGACATTTTCTGTCGCCTGTAAGGGTTTCCCGAAAATATACGTTTTGTTCCCTGGTCAGTAATAGATTAACTAGCCTCCTGATTTTCATATTTAAATATTTTTGAATGCAGCTGAATATAAGAGATACTCTCATCATAAAATGTAAACGTGCCATATGTATAAATCTGGACTAAAATGTCATTTTCTCCCTTGCATGATTATTTATTACAATACGGCTGATTGAAATAAGAATTCGTCAGATACAAAAATAAAAGACATTTGCTCAAACACGTAACAATGAAGTCATTTTTACATTCAAGAGACCTTTATACCATGTGTTTAAAAAGAAATTACACAAGGGTTGGCCATGGAAAATAAAACTAATGTCGACTGCAAGCTTTAGAGACAGGAATCTTTAGAATTTTCAATCACGATATCAGCGTATAATATAAACTTACAATAACAACAAAAGTGATGACAGTTAATGAATTCTAAAGCTTGCTGTTGACATTACTTTTATATTTCATGGCCAATCCTTATATAATTTCTTTTTGAAAACACCGTGTAAGGAACGGGGAAAAATACGTATTTCATAAAATTACTGTCAACGTTCGACAAATGGCGCAGGTTGCTTTCATATTTTTACTTCAAATTTCAAAATCTTAACATCTTCAATAATACCTATTAACTTTACCAAATTTTTAATATTACCTATTGATTTTAAATGTAGGGCAATAACACATCTGAAATTACATAAATTGGGTCACTACGCACGGTTCTTTTAAGAAAACTAAATGGAATTTTGTGTAAAATCATTACGAGGTCAATATTTGAATGTCTCGTAATTAGCATGGTTTTGTATGTTTCGTCCGTCAACGCAGCACCCTATATAACGTAAAGACGTAATGTTGGATGAGGTAATCGGAATTATAAGAAAGTCACAATTTTTATAAGACACTATTCCAGATTTTTAATAATAATCAAACCTAATATGCTGCAGCAGTCCGTATACAAAGCAGCATATGACCATTACAAGGCAAGAAAGCGACAAAGAGTGGATAATTTACAAAATGTTCATTGCAAAAATGCGGTAAACTTATGCGGTGTTTTTATATTGTATTAGTACCATACCCCTTTACTGCATTTTTGAGTCAACCAGGTTTGGAATTTCGCAATTTGATACATTTTATTTATGTGTTTTACGCTGTTTAAATTTTGTAATCGGATTTTGGCCGTTTAGTTCAATTACTCACTCAAAAACGTAATTGTCTGAACTTAAAGCCTGTTACAGTATAGCCCTATGCTAGTACATCATTTAAAACAAGCAAATTGAAAGGAATAAATAATTATTATGAACCAATATCGTCTAATGAAGCTATTTTAAATTCTATTTTTACTGTAGGTATTGTAATCTATAACGTACTTACCACAAATATAGTTTTAACGTCTTCGGCAATAAATATTAGTTTCACTGTTACCACCTACATATCACATCTACTACATACACGCACCAATGCACTCTTTCCTCGTGATTCGTGAACGCGTCGTACAAAATGCAAATGTTGCACAAAAGTTGCTGCTATTCGATCGTCAGAAGAAATCATAAATTAGCCTTATATTGGTTGGGGAAACCCTATTCCGATTTGCTTAATATGTAACTTAATAAGACCTTATTGTATTTCTTTGCGTTCTGGAGATTTAGCTCTCAATCGAGGTCAGTAATTGAAATATCACAAAGTAAATCAATTACCTCCAGTAATTTCAATTACCATAGGTAATTCAAATACTTGTAAAGTAATTTAAATACTTCAGAGTAATTTCATTACACATAACTAATTGAGTAATTGAATGTAGTAATTAATTACTTTTAAAAAGTAATTTTCAAGTACTTTTTAACAAAAAGGGCAATTCCCAATTACAATTACCGCATTTTGAAAAGTAATTCAATTTCAAGGCAAATAAACAAAATGGAATTT
Source organism: Agriotes lineatus (assembly GCA_940337035.1). Lineage (NCBI taxonomy): Eukaryota > Metazoa > Arthropoda > Insecta > Coleoptera > Elateridae > Agriotes > Agriotes lineatus. Next base: position 82,465,953 of record OW679203.1, read on the forward strand.
AATTAGTAATTTAATTACAAAGTAATTAATTACTGCGCAGGTCTGACTTCTTACTTGTCTAACCAAAAGTACTGCAAAACTTAAATATCTTTCTTCAAGGCATATAAAGCTGTGGGTTGTTAGGGAAAACCCTGCTTAGAACAAGTAACAGTAGCTTAACGTGAGGGAGGGGAGCCGCGGACTATAATAGAAAGGGACAGGAAATAAATGTCAATAAGCTTAAGAACTCTATAGATAACGTTGATACAAAGATATTTAAGAGAGCGGCAGCTGCCTGTGACTTCACGTCGCTGGGGAAGCAAGATCCCTAGGAACTGTTTGCCTGTGAAGAAATTCCAGAGGAGAAAGCAATAGGGTGCAATGGGTGCAGAGGTTTAAGGCGTTACTGCACTTCGAATGAAGCTCCTATTTCACAACAGAGTTACTTGCTTGTTACAATAAAACTGGTGGCAATTCATGCCAGCTTCAGTAGCAAGAAGGGAAAATCCGGCGGTGGTAGTTTCCCGTTAGCAGTCAAAAGTTGGACGGGAATTGTGAATTCGCAAATGGAAGTCGGACTTGACGACTGGGCATTGATGAAACCAAAATAGGGATATGACGGGATACCTTTCAAGGGTTGGCTTCTCGAATAAAGGATGCAGTTGACTACGAGCAATCTGAGTTAATCTACTCACTGACAGCTAGATGTGTCTCAAAGGCTCTGCCGGCATACGGAGCTGTAATCTAAATATATCCGATGGGATATCGATATAACATTTTGCGGTACTCAAACGGGACGATATCGGAATTTCAGATAGGTATTTCGCACTTTGATGTACCTGACAAAACTGCCACGGTCGGGATTTTCAAAACGCTGCATTTACGGAATGATAACAGTCAAATACTTTCATGCTCTCTGTTTGAAGTCAATTGCCAGTTTGGAGAGAAAAGAGGTTCGACGAGACGATTTACCGCCTAAATTATAAAGCCAGTGTCGTTCGTCAAATTTTAAGCTGACCTAGCATGTTACGAAATATGTATGCAACTACTGCTTACGTTTTAAAAAGACCGAGGCTGTATATAAGGTTTAGTTAAGCAAAGTGGAACTAGTTTATTGACATTTACTGCTCTATAAAACATGATTTAAAAATATGGATGCCTATAAAGAAATCTTTTTTTTTACAGCTTACGTTAGTGGTTTTAAAAAGTCCGAGGTTGTATATAAGGCTTAGTCAAGCAAAGTAGAACTAGTTCATTGACATTTAGTGCCATATTAAACATAATTTAAAAATATGGATGCCTATAAAGAACTCATTAACTTTAAAATTTAAAGATAATATTTTGATCAATAATAGATATTAATATCGTCACTGACGGTTAGTAATGGGGTGTCGGTCGTTAGCTACTTTGAACGTTCTCACTCCGTAGCAGTTTGTTATATCGCTGGTGTAGGGCAAGTATATGCAGGGCAAGTTCTAGAGATTTTCCCAGTGGTATATGGTCTCATGATCAGAGCCCTGTGTTTCAACAAATTTGTTTATTTTTTATTCCAAGTCCTTGTTCTCTATTTTGTCAAAAACTTGGGCCTCAAAAACCCTAATTGCCTCTGCAGTAGGTTTCAGTATGTCCAAACTTCTGAATTCTTTTGCACTTGGTGATCAGAGCTGTTCATTTGCGCAAGGGCGAGATTTATACTTTCAAGACTAAATTTGTTAAAATTTTATCGATTTCGTTAATACCTTCTGATTTTTGAATGTTACCATGAATGATGACAATAGTGTTTTAAAAATTAAGTTTGATTTAGTCTTTTTTTTATTATGGCCATAATTGTGCTAGGCTGACATGTTAGGTATAAACCTCTAGTAATTACTGTTATAGGTATGTTGTGTTTATGTTTACCTATAAAATATTTTGTTTCGTAGCACTTTTGTCAGACATTGATATTGCTCTTTATCAACTAGCTCCAGTTCATATCTGTTGCTTCCTATTAAACTTTTTCGTGCTGTTCCATACTCAAGGAGTATTGCCACAAGCTAGTTTTGTTTTACGTCCAGGAAAACAAGTTTTTAAAAACTAACTTTATTTTCCATTAAAACACAGACGGAAATTACATTATGCGGTGAAACCGTCTAAACGTAAAGTGAAGCGCTCTTAATGCGTTTCTACAAAGGTAAACTATAATGTAATGCAACATTCGCACTCCGGATGCTGCATATCTACTAAATAAGCTTATCTTATGCCAGCTTGGCTACTCTGGTATCGTAACTCCTCCGCCGATAAGAGCTTGGATATTGATTACAGTTTTTATCAATGTCCAAGTTAGAAATAAACTTATGAATTTACTTGAATTAATGGTATTGAATTAACTTGCTCTTTAGCATCTGTTGCTTTCGCAAGATTGGTATTTGTAAAATGTTTTTGTAATAAAATGAGGAACGAGTTACGCTTACAATACATATATGAAATTATAGAACATATACTTATTATTAATACTATGGTTAATATTATAGAGCCAACACTTAGACCGTGTTCCACTGGGGAATTATAATATAATAATTGTTCTTTTTGTTTATTTAATCTAAGTTGGTCTCTTCCTAACTTATACATATCTACGTGAGTAATGTCTATCACTGATAGATTCACTAAATTTGGGGAGTTTTTAATTTGATCAATGGAAGGCAGTTCCATGGAGATTTCTTTTTTGCTTGTTGATTCCAATGTGAACAATACGTCATCGTGGTCAATCTGCACTAGGCAATCAGGGGTAGTATGGATAATATTTGATCCTTCAAGTTACTTCTTTGTCAAAAAGCTTTTACATTTTATATCGATTACTGTTTTAGTGGGCGTGCTAACGATCCAGGAGGATTTAGTGAGAGGTATTATTTTGACATGTTGTAATTCAAGAAGATATGGATTGCAAGTTTGATTATTGGCAAACGATAACAACTGGGTCTCACAAAGCTTAATATTTGGGATAATAAAGTGATTTTCTTGATTACAGAAATAATGGGTAGATACTGGTGTACAGCTATCGAGCTTAATTGGTACGCTAAATTGATCGTGAAATAAAATAGAATTGTAAGTGGGAATTGTCATTCGAAATTGTTTTTCCTGTATAAACGCAGGGAATGGAATCAACTGCATTAATTGATATTCAGTTTTCTTGATTAACGGTACTTCATAGATGAAGGTGAAAATAGAGTCTCTTTCGTAAACTTTGATTTTAATTAGGGATTCATATAGGTGCAAGTTTTCACGAGTAACTAGATAGGGTAACTGAAGTTGTTTTTTCGTACTAAATTGAATTGCTTGTAGGTTTTGGGAAATATTGCTTAGAGCCATTGTTAAATCGTCATTGTTAATTAGCGAAAAGTGAATTTGGTGATTCTGTGCGAAAGTTAAAGCGGTTTCCAATTCTTCTAGGGTATTAATTAAAAGTTGTAAAGAAAAGGTTGATTGGTCTAACAGATTTTGAGTAGATGATTTTCCGAAAATAAGATTCATATCTTTATTAATTTGTTGAAACATTTTATTGAGATTTATATTTAGCATTTCTTGATTTCGGGATAATTGCTTAATGTTTTCAGAGAAGGAATTTATGGTGTCATTAAGGATCTGTGCCTGTTCTAATAGGATCATTTTCTGCTTTTCAGAATTTTGGGATAATGTGCCGATTAATTGTTCATATCGTTGTCCATCATTGGCATCTAAATTGCCTGTAATGAATTTAATTGCACTACCTAATCCGTCGAATATACTTCGTTTACGTAATTTGGTAGTGGGAAATAATTGCTTGATTAATTGATCTGTTTTTGATAAATACTGTTTTAGGATTAATAATTGGTTATCATAATCAAAGATCGCGTAGCTTGTTACGTAGTGTTTATTAGTGAGGTTGGTAATGGTTTCTAGAAGATTTTGTCGAAAAAGGTTATAGTTATGTAATATAGGGGAATAGTTTAATATTTTAATTAGGGTCCATTCACTTTCTTTAAGGTGTGCCTTTCTTTTGACCAGGGGGTATAGTCCGGGGTTGTCTATTAAGGGATGTATAACTACTTCACTAAGGACGAGGGTCCAGGCGAGGAATATAACGAGTGGTGTCCTGAAAGAGGAAGCAACTCGTTAGCATGTCTTTTTAGGGTTGTTCCGTTCGGTTCATTTCTTAGATCATAGGTGTCATGTTCGTGTATTTTCGTGATGATATATGGGCCAGTGAATTTAGGGCTTTTCTTATTTCGTTCATTGGTCTTAACATATACTTTGTCATTAATTTTGAAAACACGGGTTTTTCGGGATTGATTGATTTTTGCGTTACGTTTGTCCTTAGTCTGTTCTTGTTTATTAGCTAAATTATTATAAACATCTTTCATAATTTTTTGGTGGTCGTTTACGTAAGTTTCTATAAATGTTTTTGCGTAATCCAAATCAAATGGGTTTTTGCATTCGGTGTGTCCGAATAGTATTTCGAAAGGACTATAATTTAGGTTTGAATGTAATGTATGATTATATGCCAATATTGCATAGGGAATTTTACGATTTTCCTGTATATCGCCTAATAGTCGATACTGTTCGATCAGAGTCGAGTGTAGTCTTTCTACGGGCGAATTTGATGTGTGATTGTAGGGGGTAGTCGCATGAAGTGTAATCTGATGCAACTGTGCAAAATCTTTCAATGGTTGCTTGTTAAGTTCGTTATCTACTACGAGGATTCGAGGGGCAGTATACGTAGTGATAAAGTAAAATAGCCTATCGGTAACATCTATGATATTACTGGATCTCAAAAAGTATGCTTGCGCATATTTAGAAAAAGCATCAATTAGGGTTAAATATTTTTGGTTATTAATTTGGAAGATGTCCATATTGAGAATATAAAAAGGTCGACTATACGTAGGAGTCATTTGTAACGGTTGTTTAAGAGGGTGTCTATTATATTTCTGTTGTTTACATATATTGCAATTGTTTATAAATCGCTCAATGTCCTTCTGCATGGATCTCCAATAATATTTTCTTAGAAGATGTTTGTACGTTAGTAGTATAGGGATACCTTGATTGTGATAGCTGTCAATCAAATTTTGATTCGCGGTGTAATTCGCGGTTTTATTCGCGGTTTTCGCGGTTTTATTCGCGGATTTCGCGGTTTTAATTTTAATTCGCGGATTGACCCAATTAATTTCGCGGGTTGATCTAATTAATTTCGCAGTTTGATCTATTTAATTTTCACATGTGCTACTGAATAAATTACGCATTAGCTTCCGATTAAGTTACGCGGCGGCCATCTTGGATTTCTGGCGGGAATATTTGAAATTTGAATTTTTTCCGATTTTTTCTAAGTTCCATTATTTGAACTTTAAACTTCGCGGTGTGTCGACCATCTTTGTTTTCTGCGTGCGCACTTCGCACTGTAGTCGTTTTTAATTTTGAATTTTCGCGGAAATATTTTGAATTTCAAACTGGTAGATCTCTCTCTCTCTCTCTCTCTCTTCTGACCCCTTGGCTGTCTCTCTCATGTATTGCAGAATGGCTGTTTATATTTAAAAAAATCTCAGCCCGACCGGGATTTGAACCCCTTACGTTCGTGTTGCACAAATTTAGCTACACCCATTAGTGCCACAACAGCAAGGAGCTGCTTCAGATTTAATGTGTTTATCGGAAAGCCGTTTCACTGCTGTTACGTCACGAGCCCCAGCTTTTAAACAAATTATTTTTTCGAAAATGTTATTTATAAAATTGGAATTGCATAGCTTGTGGTGTTAAATGAATTGTAGTAATTTTAAAAAAGTGTTTTTGCATTTGGTTGGGCCACAATTAATTATTTTATAATTTGTGCCTGCTATATGGATGGCAATGTCCGCTCGCTTCTACTCTCTGGCGCCCGTTTTTGAATTTCAATTGGTAAATCAGCCATTTTCGCGCTCTGCATGCTTTCTTGTAAAGGCCAAATAGAATTTAATGAATTATTTTTAACCGATGCTAGCTATGTGAATAGAAATAATTATTTTATATAGCGAAATCATAATTACGCGTCGGCTATTTTTAAACTTTAGAGCTAATATATGAGTGACTTAACAAATATTTGTCCGTTAGAAATTGCAGTACAGGTCTCGGCATGTCGTTATGTGTAATTAGAAAAACACGTCATAGTCTCAGGGTCGCTGGGCGATCGGTCACAATTATATATATCAGCAATAACATGAACAAGAAGATATACGTATTGCTTGAGTAAGAAAGAGATAAACATATAATCCGTTCACGACCTTTTTGGGACAGAGTTGGCTATTATTTTTTCTTTTCATGCTGGACTAACTCATTCGGTGATGTAGCGGATGCAACTTTTTTTCTGTCAGTGTCTGTTCGACATTTTCTTGTCACCACATTGCCAAACTTATTATTTTAATATTCGTAAGAAAATAAATGCTTTATCAAGTGTAAAAGTAATTTTAATTTCCGTCAAAGGAAAAATCAAAATGCCCAATATAATTTTGTTACAACAAAAAATTTCCATTAAACGATGTTAGTTGCAGTTTAAAAAGGACAGACCAGATCTAAAAGAACACGAGTTGATGTAGAGACTAGAGAGAGATCCGGCAACAATGTACCTATTCAGAAAATATAACCTTAAACTGAAAACAACCTAACCTAACAGAAAAAGTGTCAGTTTGCATTAGGGAGTTTAGTTGCCGCAGAGGTACTGCCAACAAAATTACTAGATGGTCATAGCCTCACCTGACCCAAAAAGATCGTGAACGGCTTATATTAGCAAGTATTGGAGAAGGCTTGACTAATTTTAGTTATGACATTTGTCAACTAAACATAAAATAAATTGGAATAAAAGCACGCAAAATCACGAAAATACGTAGAAAATTTATAAAAATCGGCATCTTGTCACATTAAATTCTGCAAAAACGACAAAAAAACAATATTTTTATACAACTTTCATCGAAAAAATAGTGAAATTTTACGAAAATACGTCTGTGTTGACGACAAATGAAAATAAATTTGAATAGAAACACGCAAAAATTACGAAAAGACGTATGTGTTGACCCCCAAAGTAACAACAATTTGAATAAAATCACGCAATCATACAGCATCTCACATAAATTTTCACAAAAATCGACATCATGTCACATAAATTATACAAAAACTGTCATCATATCACTTGAAATTATACAAAAAACGACATTTTCATTCAATACACGATGAAAATTGAACAAAAATCACGCAGTCATTCAGCATCTCACATAAATTTTCACAAAAATCGACATCATGTCATATAAATTATACAAAAACTGTCATCATGTCACTTGAAATTATACAAAAAACGACATTTTTACTAAACACACGACGAAAATTGAACAAAAATCACACAATTACACGCCATCTCACATAAATTTTCACAAAAATCGACATCATGTCATATAAATTATACAAAAACTGTCATCATGTCACTTGAAATTATACAAAAAACGACATTTTTACTAAACACACGACGAAAATTGAACAAAAATCACACAATTACACGCCATCTCACATAAATTTTTACAAAAATCGACATCATGTTACATAAACTATACATAATTTTGCAAATGTTTTACACTTTTTATAAAATGCATCGCTCAAAATTAAAAGAAATAGCAATTTCATTGAAAAAATCTACTACCACAATCATTTCGATAAACAAAATTCAAAAAATCTTATACTTTTGACGGAAATATATGTATGTTGATCACAAATTAACATAATTTTTAAATAAAAACGCGCAATTCGTTGAAAAAAATATTTTGACACCACCAAAACACGCAATTTCATTGAAAAATATATATATGTTGTCCACAAATTAACATAAATTTGAATAAAAACACGTAATTTTGTTGAAAAAATGTTCTGGCCCCGTCATTTCACTTAAAATTTTACAAAACTGCCATCATAACACTTGAAATTATACAAAATATATGTATGTTGATCACAAATTAACATAAACCTGAATAAAACACACAATTTCGTTGAAAAATTTGCAAATGTTTTACACTTTTTATAAAATGTGTCGCTCAAAATTAAAAGAAATCACAATTTTTAAATTATATCACGCCAATATGAAATCGTAGATTGATTTTTTTTTGAAATTTTACACTTTGTAACTGTAAAATAACTGCAAATACTAATATTTTAGCTTTAGACTTTGTAATTATTGCAGATTCGAGAAAAAAACAAAGCAGAGTAGAAATAAAAAACACAAACACTTTGTAATAAACAAATATATTGTTCTTATTTCGTATAATACTTAATAATATAAATATAAATGTACAGCAGAATGTCTTATTTCTAAAAATTCGCTAGCAATTTACAAAACTGTAGTTTGAGGTGCACGACATTTCAAATTAAAAAGACTGCAAGTAATAAAATCAGAATTTCATTTTGTAATTTTAAAGTTTAAGATGCACCCAATCTAGAATTCCCTTCGTTTTTGGTGTTGATGACATCTGCCTTAGAGGCGTTTTTCTAACGGCCCTTTTTTGGAGGCGTTTCCTTATCGGCGTTCTTCTGACTGAACCTTTTTGATGTGGACTTGGATGAGTAGCTGGTGTTTTTAATTTATATTCTAAATCAGAATCGCAGTTATCAGTTTCCATTTCGGTTTTTCCTGTAGTACCAGTCGGGGTTGGCTTCTTTTGCTGTTTAGGTTTAGCTAGCAGCACATTAGCAACGTTAAGGTCTTTGATGTAATCAGCAAACTGTAGGCGTCCGGGTGGATTAATAGTTTTTCGAGGCCGCAGAGTGTCGTGAATTAAATCGACTATGTTAGACGCCGGTAAAATTTCACCCTTTATAGTAACGGTGCCCTTGTGATCCCAGCTCACATCGCTTGAGGTACTCAAAATGCGTAGGAAAACTTCAGCTTTTTTCTTAAAAGTTTTGGGAAGTGTAGATAAAATAACGGCATTTGATAGGCTGTCACTGGTTGTTTCAATAGGTATTTTGATTGGCTGCCGCGCCTGGTTTGTGAAATGAAGGAATCGTTGTAACACTTGATTGTACTGGATCCATTTATCGTGATCAGTTAATTTGGACTTTAAAACTTTTTGCATTTCGTCATCAAGCTGTGATAATATATTTTTCTCCGCATCATCGCCAGACTTAAGACGTTGGACAAATTCCGGCGATACAATCAACATCTTCCGCTCTTTGTCCATTTTAGTCGAAAAGGAGCTCAGTCGTTTGTTCTAGTAGAGCCGTCGTGAATAAACTAGCTTAAAATCAAGACTTTTATAATAAATATATAAAAAATATGACAGGTACGGGAATCGAACCCGTATTATCTCTCGAGATCAGAACTTGAATCTGACACCTTAACCATTCGGCCAACCTGCCTCCCTATATAAACGACCACTCTCTGCATAATTAAGAAAACATATAGTTTCAAAAGCCTTCTGCATGCAATTTCAAACAATATATCATATAAATTAAGCCATGTACAAATTTCTTAATCAGGTTTTGATACATATTTTATCGAAAGACTTGACCCTCAGCTGCCTTTTATTATTTGTCGTGATGCGTCATCGTTGAATTTACAAGAGCCAACCTGTCTGCTGTGTGACGTACGCAATGTCTCCATCCCTTTTTATTTTAAAATTCTATAAAACCAGAGGCCCGACTGATGCCGCACTAACACGTTTTAAACCATTGTACTCTATTACCTGATGCGGCAGCAGTTTGAACCTCTGATTTTATAGAATTTTAAAATAAAAAGGTATGGAAACACTGCGTACGTCACACAGCAGACAGGAAGCTCTTGTAAATTCAGCGATGCCGCATCACGACAAATAATAAAACGGCATCTGAGGGTCAAGTCTTTCGATAAAATATATATCAAAACCGATTTAGAAATTTGTACATGGCTTAATTTATATGAAATATTGTTTGAAATTGCATGCAGAAGGCTTTTTAAACTATATGTTTTCTTAATTATGCAGAAAGTGGTCGTTTATATAGGGAGGCAGGTTGGCCGAATGGTTAAGGCGTCAGATTCAAGTTCTGATCTCGAGAGAGAATACGGGTTCGATTCCCGTACCTGTCATATTTTTTATATATTTATTATGAAAGTCTTGATTTTAAGCTAGTTTATTCACGACGGCTCTACTAGAACAAACGACTGAGCTCCTTTTCGACTAAAATGGATAAAGAGCGGAAGATGTTGATTGTATCGCCGGAATTTGTCCAACGTCTTAAGTCTGGCGATGATGCGGAGAAAAATATATTATCACAGCTTGATGACGAAATGCAAAAAGTTTTAAAGTCCAAATTAACTGATCACGATAAATGGATCCAGTACAATCAAGTGTTACAACGATTCCTTCATTTCACAAACCAGGCGCGGCAGCCAATCAAAATACCTATTGAAACAACCAGTGACAGCCTATCAAATGCCGTTATTTTATCTACACTTCCCAAAACTTTTAAGAAAAAAGCTGAAGTTTTCCTACGCATTTTGAGTACCTCAAGCGATGTGAGCTGGGATCACAAGGGCACCGTTACTATAAAGGGTGAAATTTTACCGGCGTCTAACATAGTCGATTTAATTCACGACACTCTGCGGCCTCGAAAAACTATTAATCCACCCGGACGCCTACAGTTTGCTGATTACATCAAAGACCTTAACGTTGCTAATGTGCTGCTAGCTAAACCTAAACAGCAAAAGAAGCCAACCCCGACTGGTACTACAGGAAAAACCGAAATGGAAACTGATAACTGCGATTCTGATTTAGAATATAAATTAAAAACACCAGCTACTCATCCAAGTCCACATCAAAAAGGTTTAGTCAGAAGAACGCCGATAAGGAAACGCCTCCAAAAAAGGGCCGTTAGAAAAACGCCTCTAAGGCAGATGTCATCAACACCAAAAACGAAGGGAATTCTAGATTGGGTGCATCTTAAACTTTAAAATTACAAAATGAAATTCTGATTTTATTACTTGCAGTCTTTTTAATTTGAAATGTCGTGCACCTCAAACTACAGTTTTGTAAATTGCTAGCGAATTTTTAGAAATAAGACATTCTGCTGTACATTTATATTTATATTATTAAGTATTATACGAAATAAGAACAATATATTTGTTTATTACAAAGTGTTTGTGTTTTTTATTTCTACTCTGCTTTGTTTTTTTCTCGAATCTGCAATAATTACAAAGTCTAAAGCTAAAATATTAGTATTTGCAGTTATTTTACAGTTACAAAGTGTAAAATTTCAAAAAAAAATCAATCTACGATTTCATATTGGCGTGATATAATTTAAAAATTGTGATTTCTTTTAATTTTGAGCGACACATTTTATAAAAAGTGTAAAACATTTGCAAATTTTTCAACGAAATTGTGTGTTTTATTCAGGTTTATGTTAATTTGTGATCAACATACATATATTTTGTATAATTTCAAGTGTTATGATGGCAGTTTTGTAAAATTTTAAGTGAAATGACGGGGCCAGAACATTTTTTCAACAAAATTACGTGTTTTTATTCAAATTTATGTTAATTTGTGGACAACATATATATATTTTTCAATGAAATTGCGTGTTTTGGTGGTGTCAGAATATTTTTTTCAACGAATTGCGCGTTTTTATTTAAAAATTATGTTAATTTGTGATCAACATACATATATTTCCGTCAAAAGTATAAGATTTTTTGAATTTTGTTTATCGAAATGATTGTGGTAGTAGATTTTTTCAATGAAATTGCTATTTCTTTTAATTTTGAGCGATGCATTTTATAAAAAGTGTAAAACATTTGCAAAATTATGTATAGTTTATGTAACATGATGTCGATTTTTGTAAAAATTTATGTGAGATGGCGTGTAATTGTGTGATTTTTGTTCAATTTTCGTCGTGTGTTTAGTAAAAATGTCGTTTTTTGTATAATTTCAAGTGACATGATGACAGTTTTTGTATAATTTATATGACATGATGTCGATTTTTGTGAAAATTTATGTGAGATGGCGTGTAATTGTGTGATTTTTGTTCAATTTTCGTCGTGTGTTTAGTAAAAATGTCGTTTTTTGTATAATTTCAAGTGACATGATGACAGTTTTTGTATAATTTATATGACATGATGTCGATTTTTGTGAAAATTTATGTGAGATGCTGAATGACTGCGTGATTTTTGTTCAATTTTCATCGTGTATTGAATGAAAATGTCGTTTTTTGTATAATTTCAAGTGATATGATGACAGTTTTTGTATAATTTATGTGACATGATGTCGATTTTTGTGAAAATTTATGTGAGATGCTGTATGATTGCGTGATTTTATTCAAATTGTTGTTACTTTGGGGGTCAACACATACGTCTTTTCGTAATTTTTGCGTGTTTCTATTCAAATTTATTTTCATTTGTCGTCAACACAGACGTATTTTCGTAAAATTTCACTATTTTTTCGATGAAAGTTGTATAAAAATATTGTTTTTTTGTCGTTTTTGCAGAATTTAATGTGACAAGATGCCGATTTTTATAAATTTTCTACGTATTTTCGTGATTTTGCGTGCTTTTATTCAAATTTATTTTATGTTTAGTTGACAAATGTCATAACTAAAATTAGTCAAGCCTTCTCCAATACTTGCTAATATAAGCCGTTCACGATCTTTTTGGGTCAGGTGAGGCTATGACCATCTAGTAATTTTGTTGGCAGTACCTCTGCGGCAACTAAACTCCCTAATGCAAACTGACACTTTTTCTGTTAGGTTAGGTTGTTTTCAGTTTAAGGTTATATTTTCTGAATAGGTACATTGTTGCCGGATCTCTCTCTAGTCTCTACATCAACTCGTGTTCTTTTAGATCTGGTCTGTCCTTTTTAAACTGCAACTAACATCGTTTAATGGAAATTTTTTGTTGTAACAAAATTATATTGGGCATTTTGATTTTTCCTTTGACGGAAATTAAAATTACTTTTACACTTGATAAAGCATTTATTTTCTTACGAATATTAAAATAATAAGTTTGGCAATGTGGTGACAAGAAAATGTCGAACAGACACTGACAGAAAAAAAGTTGCATCCGCTACATCACCGAATGAGTTAGTCCAGCATGAAAAGAAAAAATAATAGCCAACTCTGTCCCAAAAAGGTCGTGAACGGATTATATGTTTATCTCTTTCTTACTCAAGCAATACGTATATCTTCTTGTTCATGTTATTGCTGATATATATAATTGTGACCGATCGCCCAGCGACCCTGAGACTATGACGTGTTTTTCTAATTACACATAACGACATGCCGAGACCTGTACTGCAATTTCTAACGGACAAATATTTGTTAAGTCACTCATATATTAGCTCTAAAGTTTAAAAATAGCCGACGCGTAATTATAATTTCGCTATATAAAATAATTATTTCTATTCACATAGCTAGCATCGGTTAAAAATAATTCATTAAATTCTATTTGGCCTTTACAAGAAAGCATGCAGAGCGCGAAAATGGCTGATTTACCAATTGAAATTCAAAAACGGGCGCCAGAGAGTAGAAGCGAGCGGACATTGCCATCCATATAGCAGGCACAAATTATAAAATAATTAATTGTGGCCCAACCAAATGCAAAAACACTTTTTTAAAATTACTACAATTCATTTAACACCACAAGCTATGCAATTCCAATTTTATAAATAACATTTTCGAAAAAATAATTTGTTTAAAAGCTGGGGCTCGTGACGTAACAGCAGTGAAACGGCTTTCCGATAAACACATTAAATCTGAAGCAGCTCCGTGGAGATTTTTTTAAATATAAACAGCCATTCTGCAATACATGAGAGAGACAGCCAAGGGGTCAGAAGAGAGAGAGAGAGAGAGAGATCTACCAGTTTGAAATTCAAAATATTTCCGCGAAAATTCAAAATTAAAAACGACTACAGTGCGAAGTGCGCACGCAGAAAACAAAGATGGTCGACACACCGCGAAGTTTAAAATTCAAATAATGGAACTTAGAAAAAATCGGAAAAAATTCAAATTTCAAATATTCCCGCCAGAAATCCAAGATGGCCGCCGCGTAACTTAATCGGAAGCTAATGCGTAATTTATTCAGTAGCACATGTGAAAATTAAATAGATCAAACCGCGAAATTAATTAGATCAAACCGCGAAATTAATTGGGTCAATCCGCGAATTAAAATTAAAACCGCGAAATCCGCGAATAAAACCGCGAAAACCGCGAAAACCGCGAATAAAACCGCGAATTACACCGCGAATCAAAATTTGATTGACAGCTATCACAATCAAGGTATCCCTATACTACTTACGTTTCTTTTATGCCACGATGGTTCGTTTTGCCTAAGTGGTAACTTTGTATAATTTCGCTTCGTGCTTCGGGGTCGGTAACATAAGTGATTTGAGTCATACAACGATGGAATTTTGGGGAATTTTCGTTGGAAATTGAGATAAGATATTGTGAAAATTCTTGATATAATTTGTCGGTTGAAAAATAACTGTAATAGTGGGTTTTTGGTTCGTGAAATTTAGAATTTTTATTAGACTGGTTAAGGAAAACACTTATATGCTTATTGTTATCAAAAGTTGTCAATTTAATTTGTCTAGGTAAGGTTGCTTCAATAAATTCAATTTGTCTAGGGAAACACTGTAACGATTTTTCGCATATGTCTATAGTGGGAGTTGATTCTAATTGTGTGTGAATCGTGTCATTCAAGGAGTCGTTATCATTCTCAATAATATTTTGAGAAATCGAAGGATTATTCGATGGTGGGTTAAATATTGGCACATTGAAGTCGTCAAAATCGGGTGAATCAGGTCTTTCTGGAGCAATGCTCATATTAGTAGGGTTTAAATTCGGATTTGGTATAGTTATTCTATTTGCGTCTTGTAGAATATTGTCAATGTCGTTCATGATTTCGTCATTCACGGTTAGAGGGTAAATTTGTACACGAGAGAGTGCATCGGCAACTTTATTACCTTTTCCTGGTAAATATTTAATATCGAAGTTGAACTCTTTTCTAATTTAAGAGCCCATCTTGTTAATTTTGAATTGGGTTCTTTTAGGTTCCTAAGCCAAACTAGTGGTCGGTGATCGGTATATAGAGTAAATTTGGTTCCGAAAAGGTAGGGTCTGAAATTTTTCGTTGCCCAAACAATAGCTAAAAGCTCCCGTTCAATTGTGGAGTAGCGTTGTTCGGTTTCGTTAAGCGTTCGTGATGCGAAACAAATGGGTTTCGAATTTTGGGATAGGACGGCTCCGAGGGCAAATTTGGAAGCGTCCGTGGCCAATTCAAATTGTTGATCGAAATTTGGATATGCTAGAATCGGTTGGTTTGTAAGGATGGTTTTTAGATGCTCAAAGGAATCGATAAAATTTTGGTTGTGAATAATTTTGTTATCTTTTTTTAAACATATGGTCAAAAATTTTGTAAGTTTAGCGAAGTCTCTGATGAACTTCCTATAGTAACTAGTAAGCCTAAAAATGACTTTATTTCGGTTCTCGTTTTTGGTAAAGGAAATTTTTGTATCGCTTCAATTTTGGCTGGGCCAGGTTTAATTCCTGGTGGGGTTATCACATGACCTAAGTACTTAACTGATTTCTGAAGGAACTCAGATTTATCTAATTGTATCTTTAGGCTTGTATCGCGACATCTTTGAAAAATATTTTTGAGTCTTTGAAAGTGCTCTTGTAAAGAAGTTGAGAAGATTATCACGTCGTCTAAATATACCATGCATTGCGTCGGGGTGAGTCCTGTAAGGGCTGGATTAATCATTCGCTGAAACGCAGCTGAACTATTTTTTAAACCCATTGCCATTCGGCGAAATGGAAAATGGCCTTCTTCCGTAGAAAAAGCAGTTTTCTCTCTGTCTCGGGGTTCAATTTCAATTTGATAAAATCCGCTCGCTAGATCGAGGGTAGTAAAATAGTTGGATCTACCTAGGCGGTCTAATACAGTTTCGATATTAGGTAAGGGGAATTTATCTTCAATTGTGTGTTCATTTAACTTGCGGTAATCGATTACTATTCGAAATTTTCGCTTACCGGATGCGTCTAATTTCTTGGGTACAACCCATATGGGAAAATTGTACGGACTTTCGGATGGTTCAATGATTTTTTCGTCTAACATTTTATTAATTTGGGTCCGAACTTCTTCTCTGTGACAATGAGGGTATCTATAAGTTTTTGTGAATATTGGTTGATTCGTTTTAGTGCGGATATGATGTTTAGTTACGTTAGTTGAGGAAAGAGGGATTTCAGGATGATAGAAAATATCTTTATATTCGTGACACAAGTTTGTAAGTAAGGATTTTTCTTCCGTGTTAAGGTGGTCTAGTCTGAGATTATTATTAAGATTTTCTAAAAGTTTCTGTTTAATTGTCGTTTGATTAATGTTATGGTGATTGATTTGTACGAGGTCCTGTTCGAAATTGTCGAAATCGTCAAGATAAAAGGGTTGGTCAATAGTCAGTGTTTGTGGTTCACTGGACATATTAACGATAGAGGTCATAAAATAATTATTTTTAAGTTTAACAATTGCTGACGGCATTATTAAATCTTTCGTAAATTTAATTCTAGGGGCAATTTTGGTTCCGTTACTTCCAACTGCTGGAAGTCTAATAAATTTTTCGGTTCGGGGTTCAAAGTGTACCTGTCATATTGTGTCTTGAGTTTGAGGCTTCATAAAATTACAAAAATTACGTTTTTGTTGTTGTTCTTTGGTTAACGTTTCGTTATAGAAAAAGGGAACGGCTGTTTTTTCTGTTTGAATGTGTTGCCACTTGTAGTCTATATTAGCTGGTAAACGGGATAATAAATCTGATCCGATAAGGCCTATAAATGAAGGGTTAAAGTCGAAAAGATATACCTGATGGGTACCTTCTTCGTTGAATAAAGCAAGTATCGGTACTTCGGCTACGTACTGGTGTTGAGTAGTGCCATGACTAGTCGTAATTTCGAAAGGAGATTCATAAATAGTGTCCGGAAAATTTTCGTATACAAAATTTGGATTTAAAATAGTTTTAGAGCTTCCTGTGTCAATGAGCAATTTTTTGTTTGAATTAGGTAATAATATATAGGGTAAGGAAGGTGATGGGTTAATAGAAAAAGACTCAATTTTTCCGAGGCTAGTGCTTAAAAATTTACAGTTCGTTCAGGAAAGTAGTTTGTTTCATGTTCGTCAAAGCTTTCGTAATATTCTGGTGATTCATCAGGAAGTTGATGATGATAAGAATCGTCTGTAGGATAATTCGGATAGTTTTCGTCCATTTCGGGAGAATAATTTTCAAATCGATATGGGTTCGTTTGTTCGGAATATTCAGTGTCTAGTTGGGTATGATGTAGTTCTTCAGATATAAAATTAGGTGGCTGATTCGATTGCCTGATATAATTTTGTCTGAAATTCGGGTTAAATGGTCTAGTTGGTATGGTAGCGCGAGTAGCTTGTTGTGAAGCTGGTCGCTTTTTAATGGTTGATAGCTCCATTGGTTCGGGCTTGAAGCTACGCTGGAAATTTCTTTTTGGTGCAAATACATCATTATTCTGCGTTGAATATTTTGGTGTAAAATTTGAGAATGGTTTTGATTGGAATTGCGTATTTGCGTTCTGATTAGGTCTGGGATTATAAAATTGATTTTGATTTGAAAAACGGTTATCAGTTTGATTTTGTTTTGTAGAACGATGGTTATCAGTCCCGTTTTTGTGTTGATTGTAATTTTGACTAGGGTAATTAGGTTTTTTGTTAAACGTTTCAGGGATTATTGAAAATTTTGATTGACTATTTTGAGGTTTATTTAAATTTTGGAAATATCTTATGTCTAATTCGTTTTTAATGTGTTGTAGAGCTACTTCCAGTGAAACTGGGGATTTACCTCTTACGAAGCTTCCTAACGGTTCGAGTAGTCCACCCAATAAAATTTGAAGTGCTAGATCTTTAGCATCTTTTATAAAGTCTTTAATAACTTGATCTTCTGGGCCTAAAGCAATTTTTGAGTTTAATACAGCCAATAAGGATCTAATTCTGTTGTAAAAATTTACAGGGGCTTCCTTCTGGAATTGATGTAACCTAGTGAGATCTATCCGTATATTTAACTCGGAACGTTGATCTCCAAAATTGTCTATAATGGTTTGCTTTAGCACATCCCATGAATTAAATGTTTGTCCTGTTATTACCTCGAGTGCAGCGCCTTTGAGACGATTTCTTGCAGATGAGAACAATAACTTGTTAATATATGCTGTTGGGGTTTCTGTTTGCCAGAACTGATCGAAAATGTCCTCGACAGCCCTTATGTATTCTGATAGTTCCGCGGGGTTGCCTTCGTACCTTGGTATCTCATTTAAAAGTGAGGTATGAACCCCTATCGGGTAACCGGCAAATGGTGCTGTCTCTTGAATTTGTGGGGCATTTTGCGTTGCGGATGTTTGTTGAACTTGGTCAACCATGTTTAGGTTTATAGATTCGTTATAATTACTTGAAAATAATGGTCTTATACGACCTAACGGTGATCTGGATCGATCTCTGGACATTCAAATTTAAATTTCACTTTGATTTATTGGTTTTTTAAATATTAGTAGGGCCTGACTCACGGTACCTACACAGAGAGGCAAAAGTACGTTAGCAAAATTAAGTGGGCCTATCGCACACGCTAACGGTCACGCTTACCACGCCCTCCTTGATCTTAAAATCTAATGTGCAATGTTTGATTACAAAAAGAACCAACGGCTTATATTGTCTATCAATATCAAGACGGATGCCTCAATTTAGTAATCAATTGCGCTTAAAATCTAAATATTAATATTATTGCTAGTAGGGGTTTAATATTTTGTTTAATTCACTTTAATAACTTGAAATTTCTTACTTCATATCGTAGTGGACTCGATGACCTGGTGATCTCGATGATCAGGGCTCTCCAATAGAGCAGGACAGGAACCAGCGGTGCTAACCCGGGGTGATGTTTGTCCCTCGCAAAGATCGGCAAAGTTGGCTCGCTGTTGTCGCAGGTTGAGGAAAGGCCACAGGAATCCAGCAGACGATTTTTGTTCCTTCGGAAGCTTGGATCTGGTCCCCAAGGGATGTTGATGTCGAATTCTCGGTTAAGTATTAAAATACCAGAAAAATACGGCTATTCAATGGTCGGAATGTCGTATCTTCTCCAAGAATCCACCAAGACTGCGCCAGTTTTGTTTTACGTCCAGGAAAACAAGTTTTTAAAAACTAACTTTATTTTCCATTAAAACACAGACGGAAATTACATTATGCGGTGAAGCCGTCTAAACGTAAAGTGAAGCGCTCTTAATGCGTTTCTACAAAGGTAAACTATAATCTAATGCAACATTCGCACTCCGGATGCTGCATATCTACTAGATAAGCTTATCTTATGCCAGCTTGGCTACTCTGGTATCGTAACTAGCTTCGCTGCACGTCATAAACGCTATATAATGTCAAATGTCAGTAAAAAACTACTTCGGAAAAACTTAGCATGCTACAACGTGCTCATAATACACAAAAATCGCCGTCACTTGATAAAAGTGTTGCATCAGAAAATCAGAATCTTCCGAAATATTTATTATATGAAGATTTTTATCGTCTTTGTCAAATTCTAATTCCCTGGACCACCACATTTCTCTTTCTCTATATGTTCGATACACCTTTCCAGACTTCTGGAGCTACCGTTTACAAAAAATTTTCCAAAATAGCTACACTTTTCTCCTTACCGCAGTTATAGTTTCTAATATTTTTTGTTATAATAGGATTATGATCTATCTTTAGTGCCATTTTGAAATATTTAGGTTTCGTAAGAGTATAAAAATTCCGATAGATTTGCTGAGTTACGATTCTTCATGTATTTTTGTAAAAACTCAATTCAACGTAGTGCTTCATTGTGTAACTTCATCAGCCCTCTACGTTTTTCTCCCAATCAAAAACCAGTATCTCTTAATCTTTTTCCCTAGGTTTGAAATATTTCCTTCTGCCAGTACACGTAAAAACGATTTCTGGGTTACATGTTACCCTGGAAATTATACGCTATTTATAAATGCGAATGCTAACAGAAACTGTAGTATAAACTATTATATTACTATCTTGACGAATTTCACAACCGACATTACTTATTGCAACCTGGTCGAAATCGTCAATATCACGAATTGACTCCTTGGTGTTGTTGATAGAGTGCTAATAGTTGATATGCTGAGGTTAAAATCATTTGATTAGCAAAGCAAGACAATTCCTCTGCTGCTTCCATCAAGCTTAAGCGAAAGATATACGAACGAGACGTCTAAGTGAGGTTATGTATCACAAACATACAATTAATAAATGTAAAACCGTCGTGCATCTCAATCTATTTTTAGTGACCAGTAGTTCAAACTTTATTTGAAACAACATTACAAGAATATAGAACTTCTTCTATCGTGTGTTCGAAAAATAGAAATTCATTTAGGGCAGGCCTTGGAACAAAAAATAAAAAATCTAGAACTGTCTTAACTTAAGTCTCTAGGTGAATGTCAGCTTTCATTTTGTTTATGAAAACATTTGTCACTGTGACAGGTCAAAGTTTACACTGTATTAAGTTTGCTTGTATCAAGAAAAAAGGAAAATAAGACGACATTTACACAACAACAAGGAGTGTATTAATCATAACAGTCAATAAAAATTGCTCTTATTAAGTGTTTTGTATAATTTTATCAAAATGTAATTTAATTCTTTCTGGCTTATTGTAGTTCATTTGGTTCAATGTATATGTATCAAGTTATGACAAACTTCAATTTGATCATGGCAAGCTGATAAAGAGTTATTTTTTAAAGACACGATATATTAATACGTAGATCTTCAATATAATTATCATTTCATTCAGAAATGTTAACATCGCCTTGAAGTTAATTGTGCGTTTGTCTTCTCTGGTTTATTTTATTTAAATTTCTGTTTGTGACAAGCACCAGAATTTACTGTGATACTTCTTTAACCAATTTTTTGGTAGTGGCAGGAATAATTTCTTTTCCGCCGAATTCCTTACGAATTGTACACCACTTCCTGCTCAGTCACCCTGCTAATTCCTCTTCATTGGTTTTATATTCTGTTATCTTGTACTTTTTATATCTTTTTCTGGGGTTTGCAATCACGTGCTACGAGAAACAAGATTACGACCTTGCAACAAAATCAAGTTGCTCCAGTCAGCTCAGTGGAGTAGGGGTGCGCTTTTGTCTATAAGAAACGCTGAACTCACCAGCAAGATGCATAGACGGATTTAGGAAAGGACGGGCGGTTCACACTGTACTAAAGGAATTTGATCACTTCTCAGAAGTGGCCTACCTTGATAGCTGAAATATTAGCTTTACTTCAAAAAGTCGTATAACGGCATCCCGCTTTAGAAATAAATTAGAAAGCTATCAAATTTAATCAATACTAGAATTATCTATATACGACGATAACTAGAAAAGTTATCTACCTAACTACGAAACGAATTACATACGGTTTTTTAAATAATTTTATTTTTCAATATAATCTCCCCCAACTTCACCGCACTTGTGCCATTTGTCCTTCAAAGAGTTAACGCCCGCTGAAAAAAAAAGATTCTTCTTGGGTCTTAAAAATAGTTATTGACTGCCTCCTTGAAATGCTCGTCTGTTTCAAAACGACGCCCTCTGAGATTCTTTTTTAGATTTCTGAATAGATAGAAGTCGGACGGTGCCAGATCCGGACTATAAGGTGGATAGTTTAGCTCAATAAAGCAGCATTCCTGCAGAATTGGTTTGATTTTGGTGGCCTTATGCACGGTCGCGTTGTCATGAAGAATGAACGATTCACCTTGTGATAAATTTGGACGTTCTTTGACAATAGCTGTACGCAGCTTTTTGAGGGTGTTACCATAAACGTCTGCAGTGATTGTAGAGCCTTTAGGCATATATTGAATCAAAAGAATACCTTGCATGTCCCAAAAGATGGTTGCCATGAGTTTTCCAGCTGAAGATTGCGTGCGGGCTTTCTTTGGGGGAGGAGACCCCTTATGCACCCATTGCATAGACTCTAATTTTGTCTCAGGGTCCCAGTGATGTACCCAAGTCTCATCACCAGTCACTATCCGCATTAAGAAGCGGACCCCCGCTTCCAAAGATTCCAAATTGTTTCTACAAATTTGCTGTCTACGCAGCTTTTGCTCAGGAGACAATACTCTGGGAACCCACCTTGCTGAAACTTTACTCATGCCCAGTTTGTCGTGCAATTTGTCAAAACGCTAGGTTCGGATATTTCCAATGCTGTAGCAATGGTGAAGACTTTTATACGGCGATCCTCAAGCATCATGGCTTCCACTTTCTTGCACATTTCAACATTTGTCGCTTCTGTAGGTCTTCCACTTCTGGGATCATCTTCTATAGATTCCCGTCCCCACCGAAATTGTTTTGACCAAAATTTTATTGTGAAATATGACGGAGCATCGTCTCCATATACCGCAATCATTCGTTCGCGAATCTTTTTCGGATTGTTGCCTTCCTTTGTAAGGAATTTTATTACACTTTGATGCTCTAATTTCAAAAGACTCATTTTTAGACACAAAACACTCCACAAAATATAAAATTACTGGCGGATATGAATCAAATTTTTCATGCAACAATAAAAGACTTGTCACTGAAGCTTATCAATTGTTTCTATCATGGCTAGGTAGATAATTTTTCTAGTCCCCTCGTATATAAAACTGAAACTCCTGACTCACTCACTCACTCACCTACTCATCAACGCCCAGCCCAAACCCTTGGACCTAGAAAGCTGAAATCTTGCACAGAGGTTCCCTTTATGATGTATACCAGAAGTAAGGAAGGATATTTCGAAATTCAACCCCTAAAGGGGTAAAATGGGGGTTCCAATTTTGTATGGAGAAATAATATTAAATAGACATTTCGATTTGAAACTTCGTAGGAGTACCCCTAAAAACAAATAAGCAAACACGTAGTTCGTTATTTTCCGAAAATCAACCCTTTAGGTTTAGGGGGTAAAAAGGGGTGAATAAACCTAAAATACGATACGGGTGTCGTTATTGAGGTTTTTTGGGACGTTGATTGCGAAAATGGCATTTATTTTTAAGTCCAAGACGGTGAACATGACATAAGGAACAGGACGGGACGGGACGGGACTGGACTGGATAGGACTGGACGGGATAAGACGTGACGGGACTGGACGGGAAGAGACGGGACGGAACGAGACGAGACGGGGCAAGAGCGGACGGGACGGAAAGGAAAGGGAAAAGATGGAATGGAAGGGGAGGGGACGGGACGGGACGGAAAGGGACATGATGGACGGCACTGGACGGGACGGAACGGGACGGGCAGGGACGGGACTGGACGGGACGGAACGGGACGGGGCGGGACGAAACGAGACTGGACTGGACGGGACGGGACGGGACTGGAAGAGAAGGGACGGAACGGGACGAGACGAAACGGGGCGGGACGGGACGGAAAAGAAGGGAAAGAATGGAATAGAAGGGGAGGACGGACGGGACGGGAAGGGGCGGGATGGGACGGGACTGGTCGGGACGAGACTAGACGGGATGGGGCTGGACGGGAAGGAACGGGACGGGGCAGGACAGAACGAGATGGGACGAAAAGGGAAGAAAAGGGATGGGATGGAGGGGGAGGGCCTGGGACGGGACGGGATGGGACGGTACGGAGACGGGGACGGAGAAGGGAATGGGGACGGGGATGGGGACGGGGATAGGATGGGATGGGATGGGATGACAGCAAATAATTAGTCATTATTTAATACACAAATAACGAACCTCGCGCGAACGAAGTCGCAGCTAACAGCTTGTAGAAATATATTTATCGCGGGTGACAATTATTTGCTTAGCCATCGTCGTAAACAACCCGTATAATTCTACCTGCTGGGTGACTTTACTTTGGTCTACTAACAAAATTCCTGAATTTCCATTATCAGGGTATGCTGATTTTTTATCAGAGTATGTTGATTTATTAAATTTGCATCAATGTAATTGTATTTACAATTAAAAGAACAGATTGTCGGATTTGGTACTAGCTAATTTAGGAGGTAAAGCTTGTGAAGAAAGATATAAATCATACGGCATTGGAAATATCATTTAAACTTGAAATTAATCGTTTTGATAATCTTTCAGTCTCTCGTAAGAATAAACAATAGAATTTCAAGAAAGTTAATTTTGAGCAATTAGGTACTGCACTAACTGAAATTAATTGCTCGGGGATTGACTGAATGCGCCAATGGTGATGATGATGCTTGTGATGTTTTTTATAGCATATTGTATACTGTTTTTGATCATTTTATGCCATGTTTCAAAAGCAAATGTAGTAAACAACATTATACCAAATGGTTTAATCCAGAAATAACATAATACTCATTCTTTTAATATATATAGTATAAAAAACTAAACTCAGGGAGCTTCATTCCACACGTAGGAAGATATCCTTAGCATCAGCTGGTTAGGACCGCCGAAATAACAGTTTACGAAATCCAGTCATCTGGCACACGTTAGCGGCATACTGGGTGATGTGGTTAGCATCACACCTTCGACGACTGCCCTACTTTTCCTACTTCCACAACAATTCGGTACCCAATTTTTAAAGCGACTGGGTGGGCCATCCGCCAGTTGTCGGATGTGGGGATTAAACCCCGTACCGTATCACCGCAGACGAGCTCCATAACCACTCCGCCACTCTGGCCTAACTAAATAGAGTAGGTATAAGAAATATCATCTTGATGCACATTTAGCTAGGTTTAAACGAATGCGATTATTGAAAATAAGTCAAATTAGGGTGGCTGATGTTCAATATTTAGCTGAAATTGAGAAATTTTTCATCTATATAAAAAATTGCTAGAGTGTGCCCAATATTTAAAAGCGGTAGTCTAGCTGATAAAAGTAACTATAGGCTTATGTCCATATTATCTAACTTTGCTAAAGTATTTGAATCAATCATGTATTCAGAGATATACAACAAGTAAAAACGTTTATTTCCCCACATCAACACGGTTTTGTTGAAAGGTATTCGACGACCATCAACCTGTGTTATTTCACTCTGTTTATCTCCGAGTTACTTTGATACCCGAGGCCAAGTGGACATAGGTACCTGATGTTTCCAAGGCTATCGATAGAATCGATCAAAGCATGCTTTTGAAACAACTAAAATAGGTTTATGGTGTACTGAGATAATTTAACTTGTAGGATAGAATGCCACTCCACCAGTTCTGGTCATGGAAGCATGAACCCTCACAACTGATGAAAACAAAAAGGCAGGAGACTACTAAACTTCTTAGCCCGCCTCGGAACAGATGGAGTGTATTATTGTTAATTGTTGCGCCATTCAGCTATATTTACACACAAAAATTTCATACATACAAGGCGCAATGAAATGGCAGGGAGTTATTAATGGCTTAAATCAAAATAACGTACACAATTATTACTAAAATCAATTTTATGAAGTAGAAGTTATCATATTTTTACAAGCTCACAATCTACAGTACCCAACACTAGTCGAGATATTTAATTCTTAAAATAAAGGGCAACAACAAAAGCTTAGACAACCAAAAGGGCGCAATTAATAGTTGACGGTATAATATTTACACTTTGAACACAAGCACATTTTCATGTACGGTACACTATGTATTTTGTTAGCCGCAGATGGTGTTCGGGGTGATATCGACACACGCAAACGGGTGAAACTTCTAGGGGGCGTTGTTGGAGTTGTTGCTCCCAAAATCAGCCAAAATTGGGAATAATTATAGGGGAGCGTCGGCTTCGGGGATCAAGACAGGAATGTTGGTAAAATGAGCCTGGAGTAAAGATATTCTCGATACAAATTGGTTCTTGGCCCCCCAGAAAAACTTCTTATTAATCTGACTAAAGTTGTTTATTCGAAAGTTCGCTCGGTAAATGGGACAAAAAATACATAAAAACATGCGATGTTAAACTTCCCCACGTCTTGACGAACCAATTTTTGGCGTGACTTGTGATGTAATCACATAGTCACTAGAAAGCGGCGTGAGTCACTCCCATACGTTTTCGTTTTGAATTCTGTCGCGATTAGACGATTTTTGTGGCGGAGATAGCGGCGTACAAATATATAACGGTTATTAAAGCGCTTTCAAAGAATTTGCAAGAATTCGAAATGTCACTTACGTACTTATGGCAAAATTACTAATAGAAAATACAGTAAGAGAATTAGCCAGAAATCTATTAAGGGCGGCACAAAATCGAAAACAGTAAAAAAGATTAGGGTAGTCCCCTTGTTCATTATTCAGTTTTCGCAGTCATACAGTGGCTTATAATCGTTTGTAAACTTTTATCTTTGCGGCTGTTGATATATTTTTAGTTCTTGGTGTTTTTGCTGCCACCTTGTTTCCTCTCCCCCACCGTTTCCCTCTCTGCGCATTCGTTCTCAGTAAATAATCAAATTGCTCTACTTTTTCTATCGCTTGTGTTTATTATTATCTTTCAATACCATGATAGAAGCGGCGTAGCGCAGTTGGGTAGGCGCTAGGTTTGCATTAAGCGAGCCTTCGGTTCGAATACCGCGGGGAACGGAATGTTTCCGCAGCCTTGACGATTGGAATCGGGCTCGGCGAGACAATTCACAGTTGGGCACCAAATTAACTGTGCTCTACTTAGAACCACAGACCTAAGAAATAGAGTAATAAGGTCAACACATTACCAAGATCACTCCTCATACAACGGTTGCTGCCCAAAAAAAAACGGCGTGCTCTAACTTTGTATCCCAAATCCGGGATAAGTTGAGCATTGTACCCTCAGATGCAAGCGCATAAAGCACAAGCCTCTAGACCGCAAAGTAAAATGAGCTTATCGATATTACATACAATACCATGTATTTCTATTTTTCCGATTGATCATTAAATCATTAAATTCTTTCTGGCAGTCCAAAAACATTATTCTGCTCTTGCCTTTTTCTGGCCATGAGTACTAAGTCGTCTGCATATACAAGACATCGTTGTCTATCATTGTAGATCATTATCTTTGTGCGTATGCCACTTTCGATAAGTATTACCTCCAGTACCAAGCTAAAGAGAGTTGGAGATAGAGGTTCTCCTTGTCTTAGCCCTTAGCATGTTTTCCAGTTTAAAGCTGTGTGTGCGACTTTCATTCTGATCATGCAAGGTTCAATGTCTTGCTAAACGTTAGCCAATATGGGTGCCCAAACAGCAACAAGGTGAAGTCTGCCTATGAATCCTCGTTCTCAAGGTACCCAAACAGGAGCATAGCTATCGCGTGGGTTTTTGCTCGAGTTCAGGAGGTGCAAGGCACATTAAGCCAGAGAATGCTGGGTGTTTATTCTCACAGGCTATGCGGTCTAAGCCGAAATCCTATATTTGCGTAATCATACGGTACAGTTGGTTCTACAATCGTTTGGTAAACTCGAATATTTGCGGCTCCTTATATACTTTTCGAATTCCATTCTTGCTAGCAACCTCTTTTCGATTTCCTTCTCTTATTCAGCTTGACTTGTAAGTGTTATTTCTAAGTAATCACATTGTACCGCCCTTTAACTGAATGCGAACACAGCACAGCAGTGATTCTTAAAATTACTCAATGAATTATAATGAAGGAAAATATAAAAGGGCGCTGGTCGTCAAGCACGACGACAACAAAACCAGTCTAAATAAAACTCGCTTAGCGAATGCGCCTTGTAGCTTACACTCACCTACACTCTGAAAGAGCGAGTAGGTATCAGTTGGGTCAAATAGAACATTATATACCAGTAGTAGCAGATAATAATGAGGCTTTAATAGTTAAACTGTTTGAATACAGTTGAGTCATAGATCATAACGTCCGGTACGTACAAACTTTAAACCAGATTCGTTATTGAAAGGAAGTTTGGAAATAAATTATACAATTTCTTTAAGAAAAACTTATAAATGATAAGCTAAGTCTGTTGAATTTAGTGACCCAGACGCTGTTAAAGACATTAGGCAAAAACTACGTTGGGAAAAACCACTAAATGAACAAAGTTAACAGGTGAGAAAAAAGAAAAAGATTATAAAATGTTATCTGAATAGCACGCAGAGCTGGAACACATTGAAGAGGGAGAAGCCCAATAGTGAGAAACAACAAACGAATAAGCTTCTCCTAACTGAGAAGCTGACGTTGAACCACGACACGTGTTTTGTCAAGAGGCCTCGCTATAAAATAACCTCACAAACATAAACATGTACAATACTGCTTCAAATAAAAAGTGCAACATTTTCTGTCACCTTTAAATTCTAAGAAAAAGTTTCTTTTGCACTACTTTCGCTCACAATCAATACTTGATAAAAGAAGTTGCAAAATATAGCTGATGCCCAAGTAATGTCGTAGTGATCTTGATTCCCGGGCAACAATTTGTTACTTCATCAGGATGCATCGCAAAACTGGAAACAGCTCTCAGCAAGCTTGAATACTGACTCCGCTTAAGAGCGAAAAATCTTCGGCCTCGCCGAAACCAGTTTCAGCTATAACGATATAACTTCAAATGGCGAATGAGAAAACTGCATGCTTGAGCTCAGCGAAAATAGCAAAACAGTCGTAGCGGTTCTTAACGTAATAAGGTATATTCTAGCGTGCCTAAAGGCGAATCGCAAAATTAGTATGACGAACTCAAAGAGACAAACAGGAGCATTCCTTGTGACGCGAGGAGAAAGAAGAACTCAAAGACAAAAATGCCTACCTTAAGGTGAATAGCGGCCCAGTATGCATATGCAGTGAAAAATTGCATTTTTATGGTTCGCATTATAGTTGAAAATAATTTTGGCACCGCTTTAGCAGGCCGGAAACATATTCGATGATTTTAGAAAAACAGATCTGACGGTCAAACACACGAACAATTTAGTTTGCTGGCTGGCAGAGAGGAAATGCCTGCAGGTTTTGTCTAGCGTTCCTGTTAGATCGATTCTCCAAAAATCCATGAAGCTGGTAATAATAAAGGGAAGGGGGTATGCATTTACAAGAAGAATCTAACCTGCAAACGCCGATATCAAAAACCGGCGTTACAACACTGCTCTGCTTTTTCCACTATGTACCTTTCATTCGCTCGACATTCCATTACTAAGTTGAATCACTCTTCTTTGTCGTTATTTCTCATTACCGTGTATTTTGCTATTTGTTAATTCATCTTTAAACCACTCTTTGGTCTATCCTTCTAGTAGTCTAACGAACGATGTCTGCACATGCAAGACTTTGGTGCCTCTGATTGTAGGTCAACCATTCTCTGCTGTAAGAATATGGGGTTTCTTGCCTCAGCCTTTTTCTCACTTTGAAATATCGACAATTGGTCTTCTAATGTGATCTTGTTGGTTCTGCTTCTAATCCCCATTTCCACCAGTGTCCTTATCTTTATGAATATTCTTAATTTTTTCATTACGACATACAGATTATTCCTATGTTTCACGTTATAGCCTTGTTTATAGTCTGTTTCTAAGAATCTTTGTAATACTTTCGAAGCTTACAGCCAAGGATACAATGTTTCGTTAGGTATGGTGGTCCATCCTCTACATTTTGTGTTCTTAGGGTAGACTAGAGCATTGTTTCATTACTCCTGCATTCGTTCTTCTCTCCAGATCTTTGCTATTAATTTTCTTACTCGCAACATGGGTGCTTATATTTGCTTCATTTTGTTTCTTATATCCTTGTCCCTATAAGATTATTATATTTCTAACAGTTTTCGTTCTAGTTGGGCTCTTTTTATTATCTACATATGTCGGCTTATTCGTCATTCTTAACCTTGCCTTATTTACACTCATCACCGAACCTTGTATTTTAGTGGTTTTACCAGGTATATTTTCTTTTATTTTCTTACCACTATTTCAATCTGGGTCCACTATGTTTCTATGCCGTTTAGTTGTGGCTGTGCTTCTAATTTTCTTATAATTTCTGTATTAAAGAGCATTAAAATGTGACTATCCTAAAGCCGGTTTACCTCATATTTTCTGTTTTTTTAGTAAACAACATTAATTCTACTCAATTCAGAACATATTAAATATCCAATTAATTGCCGTATCGTTTGAAATAGTAAAAAGGGAAAGGTAGGTAGGTATAAAGCCGTACTGTTAGCGTTAGGAATTTACGACGCAAGTTATTTTTGCTGAAAAATGGAACGAAGCACATGTAGTAAATAAAGTACATTATAATGTCCTGGTTGGTGTAGCTTGAACAAGCGTCCACGTTCGATCAGCAGAGTTAAGCAACGCTCTCTCTGGTCACAACTTGGATGGGAGTTCCACGGCTGCATCTCTCGGCGCCTTATAATACGGCTGTCACGGAAATAATTGGTCCCCGCGGTTATAACATCATCATGACAGTCGTTAGTGGTGTTGAAAGTCCCCATAAATGCACAGCGACGCCTATAATTGGCCTAACGGCTGTTGTTGGCTGAGTGCGATATAAATAAAAAAAAATAATCGAATGCTTTTATCCCCTACACAATTGTTTGTATTCGTTAAAATTACATTACTAGTAGTGGTTAAGTAGAGGACCTTCAAGGGGTAATCATAAATATTATAATTATCGTAATGCATCATACTTTATTTTATTAAGTGAAAGTTAGTTTGATTGCCGAATCGGTCAATTCCAGGTCTAATAATTGAAAAATGCAGAAAAAACTAATTGACATTCATAGGGAGTTACATTACATCTATATCTTATCAAAATGTTTAGGTTTGGCGTCATTTACTGTGAAAGAAAATTCTAAACGCATATCTTTGAAATCCATAAAGATTTTCAGCTTTTACAAAATATTCGTTTATGTATCGTTAACAACAGTGCTTGCCTCATCGGTTGCTGCAGATTATCTCAATTTGATTTTGAATCGACAAGCTATGTTTAAGTACTTGGATTTTATTGAGATTTTGTTGCATAATGCATCACTACTCATCAATTTGTTCTGTAATCAATTATACGGTTTAAATCTGATGAAGGCATGGATCGCTAGTGCAAAATGTGACGTTCATCTTAAAGCACTATGTGGCTCTGTCAAGAAGAAATTTGTAATGTCACGTTGGCCAGTTATGATTCTTTTGTGGTTACTAATGATGATAGGAAGTAGTATCGGTATGCTGCTAATTTACTGTAAGGATGTCATACAATCGATTGAAATAATTACTTATGTAATAGGTCGAATTTACAATTGCTCAATACAGTTATTATTTTGCTGTTATATTTTACTGCTCCAACGTCGTTTTAAAATGTTGCATGATTTTTGGAAGGAACATGTAGATAAGAGCAATGTTGAACATGTCAATCCCAATGAATTGGCCTTAAATATGACGCTGCACCAAGACCTTAGCGAAATAGCTGTAGCTACAAATAAAATCTTTTCAATTCCTATGTTAGTTAACATGGGTACGACTGGCTATTTTCTGGTGCTTCGGCTATTTTCAATAAGTAAATACGCGTACTTGTCAGACTCCATTGACAAAAATCTGCTTAATCACTTATGTGCGGCATATCTATACGGATTTGACCTTTTGGCTTTAATTATATGCTGCGGATACTTTAATAAACACGTAAGTAATTTTAGTTTTTATAGTTATTCTTCTATAAACAATTTCGTGTTATTTGTATTTTTCACTTCTTACTTGTCTAACCAAAAATATTGCAAAACTTAAATATCTTTCTTCAAGGCATATAAAGCTGTGGGTTGTTAGGGAAAACCCTGCTTAGAACAAGTAACAGTAACTTAACGTAAGGGAGGGGAATCGCGGACTATAATAGAAAGGTACAGGAAATAAAAATCAATAAACTAAAGAACTTTATAGATAACGTTGATATAAAGATATTTAAGAGAGCAGCAGCCGAAGGCCTGAATCAGGTAACAAAAAATTTCGAAGAATTATACCTGCCTGTGACTTCACGTCGCTGGGGAGGCAAGATCCCTAGGAACTGTTTGCCTGTGAAGAAATTCCAGAGGAGAAAGCAATAGGGTGCAATGGGTGCAGAGGTTTAAGGCGTTACTGCACTTCGAATGGAGCTCATATTTCACAACAGCGTTACTTGCTTGTTACAATAAAACTGGTGGCAATTCATGCCAGCTTCAATAGCAAGAAGGGAAAATTCGGCGGTGGTAGTTTAGCAATAAAAAATTGGACAGAATTGTGAATACGCAAATGGAAGTCGGACTTGACGACTGGGCATTGATGAAACCAAAATAGGGATATGACAGGATACCTTTCAAGGGTTGACTTTTCGAATAAAGGATGCAGTTGACTACGAGGGATCTGAGTTAATCTACTCGCTGACAGCTAGATGTGTCTCAAAGGTTCTGCCGGCATACGGAGCTCTAATCTAAATATATCCGATGGGATATGGATATAAAATTTCGCGGTACTCAAACGGGACGATATCGTAATTTCAGATAGGTATTTCGCACTTCGATGTACTAAGTTTCCACGGTCGGAATTTTCAAAACGCTGTATTTATAGAATTATAACAGTCGAATACTTGCATGCTCCCTGTTTGAAGTCAATTGCTCGTTTGGGGAGAAAAAAGATTTGACGAGACGATTTACCGCCTAAATTATAAAACCAGTGACGTTCGTCAAATTTTAAGCTGACCTAGCATGTTAAGAAATCTGTATGCAACTACTGCTTATGTTTTAAAAAGTCCAAGGCTGTATATAAGGCTTAGTCAAGCAAAGTAGAACTAGTTGATTGACATTTACTGCCCTATAAAACATGATTTAAAAATATGGATGCATATAAAAAAATCTTTATCTTTAAAAACTTTAAGGAATGGTAATAACTTGGGAACACCGTATGTTTTTCTAGTCGTGTCCCATCGTTGCAGCTTTTGGCTCGACTGCTGTACTGCCGCAAACTTCTATTTGCTATATAGCGAATTCAACAAAGAAAAGATTTTGATCAATAATAGATATTAATATCGTCACTGACGGTTGGTAATGGGGTGTCGGTCGTTAGCTACTTTGAACGTTCTCACTCCGTAGCAGTTTGTTATATCGCGGTGTAGGGCAATTACATGCAGGGCGAGTTCTAGAAATTTTCCCAGTGGTATATGGTATGATGATCAGACTCCTGTGTTTCAACAAATTTGTTTATTTGGTATTTATTTATTTATTTATTTATTTATTTATTAAGAAACAAACAAAACAGGCATTTCGCCTAATTACATTGTTTGTAGAAACTAAACTCCTATGTACTTCAAACAATAATTTAAATATCTTAAATGTAACTATAAAATAAATAATTGTGATTAAACTAATTAAATTAATTCAATTAATTAGGTACTACCCCAAGACAAACGACCGGCACGACCGCATCTCCTTATATAAATTTGAATCCCTACTGTTTTAATACAGTGAAGTTTTAAAATGCGGTCTACTTTATAATACAGCCGTACCACTCATGTGCCTCGCAGCAGCACCCACCCACCTGAAAGAAAAAACACAGAAAAAATAAAATAAAAACTGTAACCTAATTATTTACGTATAGGCATAGACTTCAGGATCATCCATAACAGTGTTAGTCACTAGTTTTTTAAATTCATTCTTACTGTTATTAAAAATGTCAAGAGATTGATTCAACAGCGATATTTTGTTATAATATGCACACATTTTTGTTAAAGGTGAGTATTTTCTAATATTGGTTCGATAAAATATGTGAAATAATGTTTTCTGCCTTGATCTGTAAAATGATATATAAAATAATATTTTTGTTCTTAATCTCATAGAATCCCATAACTCATTTAATAATTTATATAAGAATACTAATGATATGATAGCGCGACGTTGGATTAATTTAACCACCCCGAATTCATGTCTCAATCCCCGGTACGAATCAAAATTAGGCTGTATCTCGTATTTCTTGAAATGCAATTATTTTAAGAATTTATTTTGTACAGTTTCAAGAGATTGCGAATGCTTGACACCACCAGGGTCCCACACAACAACAGCATACTCCAATTTTGATCGCACCAACGAATTGAACAAAACAATCAAAGTATTTATGTTCCGAAAATCTTTACATGTTCTAATAATAAAACCCAAGCTCTGCATACTTTTTTTAATTATCTTTCCTACGTGAGTTTCAAATCTTAAATTGTGATTAAAATAAATGCCCAGATCCTTTATTGATTCAACCCTTTCCAGCGCCATATTATTCATCATATAATTAATAATGATAGGATCTTTACTAAGAGTGTAACTCATAACTACATTTTTCTAAGTTAAAATATAGTTTATTGGCGTCGCTCCACTTCATAATTTCATTAATATCATTTTGTAATTTGTCAGTATCAGATGGATCCTTGAGATCAATAAACAATTTAAAATCATCCGCAAATAATAAACAGTTACTATATTTAACATGCTTAGTAATATCATTGATAAAGATCAGAAATAAAAGCGGTCCGAGGTTACTTCCTTGGGGTACTCCAGATGGCATTCCAAAAGGATCTGACTTGGCACCATGCATATAAACAAATTGCGTTCTGCCTTTTAGGTAACTTGCTATTAAACTAAGACTACCATTGGATAAATTAAACGCAGCTAATTTCCGAAGCAACTCATCATGATCAACACGATCAAATGCTTTAGCAAAATCCGTATACACCACAGCCACCTGATAACCCTGGTCTAGCGATTCTGATACAAAATCAACGAAAACAGATAAGTTGGTCTGCACAGACCTCGCCCGCATAAAACCGTGTTGATCAGTACAAATTTCCGGTTGTACGTGATTATGTAATACATTATGTAGTATATATTCAAAAACTTTCGCAGATGAAGATAGAATAGAAATGGGTCTAAAATTCTTTATATTACGCGTGTCTCCGCTTTTATGTACGGGAGTTATTTTCGCTACCTTCCATTCGCTAGGGAACGTATTAGTTTTAATAGCAATATTGAATATTTGTTGCAATGGATAGGCCAAGACATCCGCACAAGCTTTTATAATGTAAGGAGGAATTCCATCTGGCCCAGCTGATCTTTTTGGCTTTAATTTTCTACAGGCAGCTTTTACCTCATCCAATCCTACTTCACGAAAGTTCAAAACATCCAAACCATTGTCCATATCCAACTGCGGATATTGCAAAACGTATGAAGATTCAGGCCCATATACTGATTGAAAGTAAACTGAGAATTCCTGAGCTGCATCTCCTTTTCTAATAGTTTTATTATCATGTTTGTATTCATATGTTGTGACATTATTATTTTTCTTATTATTTACAAAATTCCAAAAAGCTTTTACATCTAAGTTTATATTATTTTGAATATTGTCCACATAATTTTGATATTCTAACCTTATTCCATATTTTGTCTCCCTACGCAACCTTTTATATTCAGTTAAATGAAAGTTACATTGATGTTTCCTTAACCTATGGAACTCCTTGTTCTTTAACGACATTAGCTCTTGAGAAAACCATGTAGGGTATTTGTAATCTTTCATTTTCACCTTTGGTACAGTAACATGAATAATTTTGTTAAGTATTTTATAATATTGTTTAACACAATCATTTACATCTTGAAAATGCCCTAGAATGTCCCAGTCACTATCTCTCAGCATCTGATACATTTGTAAAAAATTTGCCTTTGCAAAATTATATCTATATAATAATTGGTTCCCACATGTACGTTTTTTATAGGTATCAACAGTTAGACACAATTGCAATGGTGGATGATGATGATCTATTGAAACAAGTGGTAACTCCTCCTGTTCTACATGTATTTGGGTACTGGAAAGGACCAAATCAAGAGTTCTATTATTTATGTTTTTAATACTATTAAAAGATTTTAATCTGAACATTTGCATGAATAAATTCAACTGTTTTGTATATCTGTTACCTTGTTCTAAGTTAAAACTAGAATCAGTAATTGCAGGAATGTTCAAATCGCCGACTATGATCAATTCACCATTACATATCTCTTCAATGTTTTCTAAACTATTAAAAAAATCTATATAAGTATTAAGACTCATAGCTGGTTCAATATAAAGTACATTAATTGAATAAGTAATTTGCTCTTTTTTAAATAATATTGTAATTGAATCAACATTTTCAACTCTAATTGTTTTCATCAATTTAGCATTATAACACTTTAGCACAGCTATTAAAACACCCCCGCCCCTACGTTTTCCTGTAGCAACTCTATCACGATCACATCGAAAAACCTGGTAACGCTCATCAAACAATTCATAATTACCAATATCCTCACTCAACCAGGTTTCGGTTAACGCTATCATATCATAGTGCTCAGTTAAAAGATTCTTTGAAAATTCGCTCGTTTTCGTTCTAAGACCTCTGACATTTTGGTAGTATATTCTTATTGTTTTCACCCCACTGCCATGTAGGTATCACCTGATATCCACACCTAAAATCAAAATAAATAATAAACACAAACAATATAAATTAAATTATCAAGATACAATCTACTTGGCAGAATCAACTGCTTTATGACTTAATACTTGATGCTGTTCCCTGAATTTATTATTCCACGCTGGTGATATCATCATCAGATGCAATCATAACCTTTTTCCCATTTTTATTTGCAAAAAGGTGTATTCCAAGTCCTTGTGCTCTAATTTGTCAAAAACGTGGTCCACTTGGGATAATATCGCTGCACATACTTTTTTTTCAATACGATGTCTTCTCATTGTGGTAGTTGCCTAGTTCAGAAAACCTAATTACCTCTGCAAGCTAGTGGCGTGCTTACCTATGTATTTTGCTTATTCTCCTTTTTCTTCTTATGCTGTACCTACATTTCTTTTACATTGGACTAAGGCATATTAAAATAATACTTATAACTTAAGTTACGCGATGTATATCGCTAGTACAGCCCTAAACTTCTATTGGTTTGTCTTGGTGCGGCTACTTCATGAAAGGTGGCGCTGATGAGAAATGTAACTTAGAGATCCTGTATATAGTTTACTAAGAGTTGGGCAAACAACCTGATTTGACATACATTTTTGATCCAAATTGGATATTTGACATATGTCAAATGAAGAGGTTATGGGAACCAACCTTGCTAACTTGCCTTTGATGGGAGAGTTTCTGGAGTATTGATCATTCTTAGGATCTCTAGAACCGACTATTAGGAATATACGGCCAATTTAGTTAAGATTTAGATTTGCATATGTGAAACTATCAGTCGTAACATGTTACAAAATATGCAAAAAGGCACTTTTATCACACATGCTTTGTAAAAAGTGATCCAAACCAATCAAAATGTATCCCGTTGTTTGCCCAACTCTTAGTAACCTATATACAGGGACTCTAATGTAACTTACAGTGCCTTTATATAGACAGTGGCGACAATACAACTAAGCCACACCCCCGCCGCCATATTTATGCAAATTTCTAACGGGTGTTTATTTAAATCCGTGATCAGAGTCGACTGTGATACGTGTTTTACGTTTGGCAGTACTGAAAACATTCGAGATTTGCAGGTTAAGATTTGCGTCAGTTTATGTCAAAACTGACGCAAAACCGAACCTACTAACCTCGAATTTGACATAGACTGACAATACACTTTAGTACTGCCAAAAGTATAACACGAATCACAGGTGATTTAGCATAAACATGGCGGCTAAAACCACGTGATCTAGGGAGCCAATCAAAAATAGGACACCCCATTGTCGCCACTGTCTATATAAAGGCACTGTAATGTAACTTAGAGTCCCTGTATATAGGTTACTAACTATATACAGGATCTCTAATGTAACTATTGCAGCACTTTGATGATTTCTAAACTTGAATGGGGTGGAAACACCCCGGGAATAGATTCGGCGGCATCGTGGTGGTATCCATGACTACTTTCAGGTATGAAAAAAGGCTAAAATACACGGTCCCAGCAAGATTCGAACCTGGCCCCCTAACTTGAATCAAAATCCCAGCGAGCTAAGTGACTGTGCCACGTTACCTCCTAATTGGTTATATCGGTTTACAATGCAGTAGGTTTAGGTATGTCCAAACGCCTGAATTTTTTTGCACTTGGTGATCAGAGCTGTTCATTTGCGCCAGGGCGCGATTTATACTTTCAAGGCTAAAATTGTTCAAATTTTAACGATTTCGTTAATACCTTCTGATTTTTGAATGTTACCATGAATGATGACAATAGTGTTTTTTAAATAAAGTTTGATTTAGCCTCTTTTTTTATTATGGCCATAATTGGGCTAGACATGTTAGGTACAAAACTCTAGTAATTACTGTTACAGGTATGTTGTGTTTATGTTTACTTCTAAAATATCTTTTTCGTAGCACTGTTGTCAGACATTGATATTGCTGTTTATCAACTAGCTCCAGTTCATATCTGTTGCTTTCTATTAAACTTTTTCGTGCTGTTTCATACTCAAGGAGTAATTCCACAAGCTCCGCTGCGCGTTATAAACGCTATATAATGTCAGATGTCAGTAAAAACCTACTTCTCAAAAAGCTAGCATGCTACAACGTGCTCATAATAGACAAAAATCGCTGTCACTAGATAAAAGTGTTGCATCTGAATCTTCCGAAACATTTATTATATGAAGATTTTTATCGTCGTTGTCAAATTCTAATTCTCTGGACCATCACATTTCTCTTTCTCTATATGTTCGATACACCTTTCCAGACTTCTGGAGCTACCGTTTACAAAACATTTTCCAAAATAGCTTTACCGCAGTTATAGTTTCCAATATTTTTGTTATAATAGGATTATGATCTATCTTTAGTACCATTTTGAAATATTTAGGTTTCCTTAGAGTACACAAATTGCGATAGAGTTGCTGAGTTACGATTCTTCATGTATTTTTGTAAAAACTCAATTGCACGTAGTGCTGCATTGTGTAACTTCATCAGCCCTCTACGTTTTTCTCCCAACTAAAATCAGCATCTCTTAATCTTTTTCCCTAGATTTGAAATATCTCGTTCTGTCAGTACAAGTAAAAACGATTGTGGGGTTACATGTTACCCAGGAAATTATACGCTATTTACAAATGCGAATGCTAACAGAAACTGTACTATAAACTATTATAGTACTATCTTGACGAATTTCACAACTGACAATACGTATTGCAACCTGGTTGAAATCGTCAATATCACGAATTGACTCCTTGGTGTTGTTGATAGAGTGCTAATAGTTGATATGCTGAGGTTAAAATTATTTGATTAGCAAAGCAATACAATTCCCCTGCTGATTCCATCAAGCTTAAGCAAAAGATATACACACGAGACGTCTAAGTGAGGTTATGTATCACAAACATACAATTAATAAATGTAAAACCGTCGTGCATCGCAATCTATTTTTAGTGACCAGTAGTTCAAACTTTATTTGAAACAACATTACAAGAATATAGAACTTCTTCTATCGTGTGTTCGAAAAATTAAAATTCATTTAGGGCAGGCCTTGGAACAAAAAATAAAAAATCTAGAACTGTCTTAACTTACGTCT
Organism: Agriotes lineatus; assembly: GCA_940337035.1. Classification (NCBI taxonomy): domain Eukaryota; kingdom Metazoa; phylum Arthropoda; class Insecta; order Coleoptera; family Elateridae; genus Agriotes; species Agriotes lineatus. The sequence continues at coordinate 82,505,268 of OW679203.1, forward strand.
CTCGGTGAATGTTAGCTTGCATTTAGTTTATGAAAACATTTGTCACTGTGACAGGTCAAAGTTTACACTGTATTAAGTTTGCTTGTATCAAGAAAAAAGGAAAATAAGACGACATTTACACAACAACAAGGAGTGTATTAATCATAACAGTCACTAAAAATTGCTTTTATTAAGTGTTTTGTATAATTTTATCAAAATGTAATTTAATTCTCTCTGGCTTATTGTAGTTCATTTGGTTCAATGTATATGTATCAAGTTATGATAAACTTCAATTTGATCATGGCATGCTGATAAAGAGTTATTTTTTAAAGACACGATATATTAATACGTAGATCTTCAATATAATTATCATTTCATTCAGAAATGTTAACATCGCCTTGAAGTTAATTGTGCGTTTGTCTTCGCTGGTTTATTCTATTTAAAAAAAATTGAATTTTATTTTTCGAAGCTGCTATTAAAGATTTCTGTTTGTGACAAGCACCAGAATTTACTGTGATACTTCTTTAACCATTTTTTTGGTAGTGGCAGGAATAATTTCTTTTCCGCCGAATTCCTTACGAATTGTACACAACTTCCTGCTCAGTCACCCTGCTAATTCCTCTTCATCGGTGTTATATTCTGTTATCTTGTACTTTTTATATCTTTTTCTGGTGTTTGCAATCACGTGCTACGAGAAACAAGATTACGACCTCGCACCAAAATCAAGTTGCTCCAGTCAGCTCAGTGGAGTATGGGTGCGCTTTTGTCTATAAGAAACGCTGAACTCACCAGCAAGATACATAGACGGATTTAGGAAAGGACGGGCGGTTCACACTGTACTAAAGGAATTTGATCACTTCTCAGAAGTGGCCTACCTTGATAGCTGAAATATTAGCTTTACTTCAAAAAGTCGTATCACTGCATCCCGCTTTAGAAATAAATTAGAAAGTTATCAAATTTAATCAATAGCATGGTGTAAAGAATACAAGGTGAAACGCTCCCGGGATGGGCAGTCGTTCAGAAAATAGAGGGGAGATGCCAACCAATCCCCGATGGTCCTGCTCAGGAAATCCATCACGGCCGCGATCATGGTGTAACCATGGTTGTGATCGTATATGTTGCTGGCACTGTCAGTCGATGTCAAATTCGGGGTTAGCAGGTTACATTTTGCGTCAATCTGACACCAACTGACGCAAAACCTAACCTCGAATTTGACATCGACAACGTCTTCAACAATACACTTCAGTACTACCAATCGTGCAATTTGTCGGACCATGTCCTATTGGTTGAATTTGAGGTCCGCCCACATTCTGCGGAACGTTACACCTTGTATTCTTGACACCATGATCAATAGTAGAATTATCTATATACGAGGGGAACTAGAAAAGTTATCTACCTAACTACGAAACGAATTACATACGGTTTTTTAAATAATTTTATTTTTCAATATAATCTCCCCCAACTTCAACGCACTTATGCCATTTGTCCTTCAAAGAGTTAATGCCCGCTGAAAAAAAAAGATTCTTCTTGGGTCTTAAAAATAGTTCTTGACTGCCTCCTTCAAATGCTCGTCTGTTTCAAAACGACGCCCTCTGAGATTCTTTTTTAGGTTTCTGAATAGATAGAAGTCGGACGGTGCCAGATCCGGACTATAAGGTGGATGGTTTAGCTCAATAAAGCGGCATTCCTGCAGAATTGGTTTGATTTTGGTGGTCTTATGCACGGTCGCGTTGTCACGAAGAATGAAAGATTCACCTTGTGATAAATTTGGACATTCTTTGACAATAGCTGTACGCAGCTTTTTGAGGGTGTTACCATAAAGCTCTGCAGTGATTGTAGAGCCTTTAGGCATATATTCAATCAAAAGAATACCTTGCATGTCCCAAAAGATGGTTGCCATGAGTTTTCCAGCTGAAGATTGCGTGCGTGCCTTCTTTGGGGGAGGAGACCCTTTATGCACCCATTGCATAGACTCTAATTTCGTCTCAGGGTCCCAGTGATGTACCCAAGTCTCATCACCAGTCACTATCCGCATTAAGAAGTGGGGGTCCGCTTCCAAGGATTCCAAATTGTTTCTACAAATTTGCTGTCTACGCAGCTTTTGCTCAGGAGACAATAATCTGAGAACCCACCTTGCTGAAACTTTACTCATGCCCAGTTTGTCGTGCAATTTGTCAAAACGCTAGGTTCGGATATTTCCAATGCTGTAGCAATGGTGAAGACTTTCATACGGCGATCCTCAAGAATCATGGCTTCCACTTTCTTGCACATTTCAACATTTGACGCTTCTGCAGGTCTTCCACTTCTGGGATCATCTTCTATAGATTCCCGTCCCCACCGAAATTGTTTTGACCAAAATTTAATTGTGAAATATGACGGAGCATCGTCTCCATATACCGCAATCATTCGTTCGCGAATTTTTTTCGGATTGTTGCCTTCCTTTGTAAGGAATTTTATTACACTTTGATGCTCTAATTTCAAAAGACTCATTTTTAGACACAAAACACTCCACAAAATTTAAATTACTGGCGGATATGAATCAAAGACTTGTCACTGAAGCTTATCAATTGTTTCTATCATGGCTAGGTAGATAATTTTTCTAGTTCCCCTCGTATATAAAACTGAAAGTCCTGACTCACTCACTCACTCACCTACTCATCAACGCCCAGCCCAAACCCTTGGACCTAGAAAGCTGAAATTTTGCACAGAGATTCCCTTTATGATGTAGGTATACAAGAAATAAGGAAGGATATTTCGAAATTCAACCCCTCAAGGAGTGAAATGGGGGTTCCAATTTTGTATGGAGAAATAATATTAAATAGACATTTCGATTTGAAACTTCGTAGGAGTACTCCTAAAAACAAATAAGCAAACACGTAGTTTGTGATTTTCCGAAAATCAACCCCTTAGGGGGTGTAAAGGGGTGAATAAACCTAAAATATGATATAGGTGTCGTTATTGAGATTTTTGGGACGTTGATTGCGAAAATGGCATTTATTTTTAAGTCCAAGACGGTGAACATGACATAAGGGACAGGCCGGGACGAGACTGGACGGGATAAGACGTGACGGGACTGGACGGGAAGAGACGGGACGGAACGAGACGAGACGGGGCGAGAGCGGACGGGACGGAAAGGGAAGGGAAAAGATGGAATGGAAGGGGAGGGGACGGGACGGGACGAAAAGGGACGGGATGGACGGGTCGGAACGGGACGGGGCGGGACGGAACGAGACTGGACTGGACGGAACGGGACGGGACTGGAAGAGAAGGGACGAAACGGGACGAGAAGAAACGGGGCGGGACGGGACGGGACGGAAAAGGAAGGGAAAGGATCTAATAGAAGGGAGGGACGGACGGGACGGGGAGGGGCGGGATGGGACGGGACTGGTCGGGACGAGACTCGACGGGATGGGACTGGACGGGAAGGGACGGGACGGAACGGGAAGGGACGGGGTGAGGCAGAACGGGACGGGACAGAGAGGGAAGGGATGGGATTGAAGGGGAGGGAACCGGACGGGACGGGAAGGGACGGGACTGGACGGGATGGGACTGGGCGGAAAGGGAATGGACGGGAAGAGACGGGACGGGGCAGGACGGAACGAAACAGGACGGAAAGGGAAGGAAAGGGATGGGATGGAAGGGGAGGGCCTGGGACGGGACGGGACGGGGTGGGACGGTACGGAGACGGGGACGGAGAAGGGGATGAAGACGGGGACGGGGATAGGATGGGATGGGATGGGATGACAGAAAATAATTAGTCATTATTTAATACACAAATAACGAACCTCGCGCGAACGAAGTCGCAGCTAACAGCTTGTAGAAATATATTTATCGCGGGTGACAATTATTTGCTTAGCCATCGTCGTAAACAACCCGTATAATTCTACCTGCGGGGTGACTTTACCTTGGTCTACTAACAAAATTCCTGAATTTCCATTATCAGAGTATGCTGATTTTTTATGAGAGTATGTTGATTTATTAAATTTGCATCAATGTAATTGTATTTACAATTAAAAGAACATATTTTCGGATTTGGTACTAGCTAATTTAGGAGGTAAAGCTTGTGAAGAAAGATATAAATCATACGGCATTGGAAATATCATTTAAACTTGAAATTAATCGTTTTGATAATCTTTCAGTCTCTAGTAAGAATAAACAATATAATTTCAAGAAAGTGAATTTTGAGCAATTAGATACTGCATTAACTGAAATTAATTGCTCGGGGATTGACTGAATGCGCCAATGGTGATGATGATGCTTGTGATGTTTTTATAGCATATTGTATACTGTTTTTGATCATTTTATGCCATGTTTCAAAAGCAAATGTAGTAAACAACATTATACCAAATGGTTTAATCCAGAAATTATAAATAACATAATACTCATTCTTTTAACATATATAGTATAAAAAACAAAACTCAGGGAGCTTCATTCCACACGTAGGAAGATATCCTGAGCCTCAGCTGGTTAGGACAGCCGAAATAACAGTTTACGAAATCCAGTCATCTGGCACATCGTTAGTGGCATACTGGGTGATGTGGTTAGCATCACACCTTCGACGACTGCCCTACTTTTCCTACTTCCACAACATTTCGGTACCCAATTTTTAAAGCGACTGGGTGGGCCATCCGCCAGTTGTCGGATGTGGGGATTAAACCCCGTACCGTATCACCGCAGACGAGCTCCATAACCACTCCGCCACTCTGGCCTAACTAAATAGAGTAGGCATAAGAAATATCATCTTGATGCACATTTAGCTAGGTTTAAGCGAATGCGATTATTGAAAATAAGTCAAATTAGGGTGACTGATGTTCAATATTTAGCTGAAATTGAGAAATTTTCCATCTATATAAAAAATTGCGAGAGTGTGCCCAATATTTAAAAGCGGTAGTCTAGCTGATATAAGTAACTATAGGCTTATGTCCATATTATCTAACTTTGCTAAAGTATTTGAATCAATCATGTATTCAGAAATATACAACAAGTAAAAACGTTTATTTCCCCTCATCAACACGGTTTTGTTGGAAGGTATTCGACGACCATCAACCTGTGTTATTTCACTCTGTTTATCTCCGAGTTACTTTGATACCCGAGGCCAAGTGGACATAGTTACCTGATGTTTTCAAGGCTATCGATAGAATCGATCAAGGCATGCTTTTGAAACAACTAAAATAGGTTTATGGTGTACTGAGATAATTTAACTTATAGGATAGAATGCCACTCCACCAGTTCTGGTCATGGAAGTATGAACCCTCACAACTGATGAAAACAAAAAGGCAGGAAACTACTAAACTTCTTAGCCCGCCTCGGAACAGGTGGAGTGTATTATTGTTAATTGTTGCGCCATTCAGCTATATTTACACACAAAAATTAATGTACCTTTTATTCGCTCGACATTCCATTACTAAGTTCAATCACTCTTCTTTGTTACCTCTCATTACCGTGTATTTTGTTATTTGTTAATTCATCTTTAAACCACTCTTTGGTCTATCCTTTTAGTAGTCTAAAGAACGATGTCTGCACATGCAAGACGTTGGTGCCTCTGATTGTAGGTCAACCATTTTCTGGGGTAGAAATATGGGTTTTTTTGCCTCAGCCTTTTCTCACTTTGAATCTATCGAAAATTTTTCTTCTAATGTGATCTTGTTGGTTCGGCTTCTAATCCGTATTTGTACCAGTCTCCTTATCTTTTTGAATATTCTTAATTTTTTCATTGCGACACACAGCTTATTTCTATGTTTCACGTCATAGCCTTATGAACAGTATGTGAAGGCTTAAATTTCGTTTGAATGCATTATTTTGGTTTTCCATAATAAAGATCTGATATGCCATCAATCTTCCTCTTTTAGACCCTCCACTACTACCTCTATTTGATAATAACTCAAGCTGTTTCTAAGAATCTTTGTAATACTTTCGAAGCTTACATCCAAGAATACAATGTTTCGATAGGTATGGTGATCCATCCTTTCCATTTTGTGTTTTTAGGGTAGACGAGAGCATTGTTTCATTACTCCTGCATTCGTTGTTCTCCCCAGATCTTTGCTATTAATTTTCTTACTAGCAACATGGGTGCTTATATTTGCTTCATTTTGTTTCTTATATTCTTGTCCCTATAAGACTATTATATTTCTAACAGTTTTCGTTCTAGTTGGGCTCGTTTTACTATCTACATCGGTCGGCTTATCCGTCATTCTTAACCTTGCCTTATTTACACTCATCACCTAGCCTTGTATTTTAGTGGTTCTACCAGGTATATTTTCTTTTATTTCTCTTACCACTATTTCAATCTGGGTCCACTATGTTTCTATGCCGTTTAGTTGTGGCTGTGCTTATAATTTTCTTATAATTTCTGTATTAAAGAGCATTAAAATGTGACTATCCTGAAGCCGGTTTACCTCATATTTTCTGTGTTTTTAGTAAACAACATTAAGTAGAGGACCTTCAAGGGGTAATCATGAATATTATAATTATCGTAATGTATCATACTTTATTTTATTAAGTGAAAGTCAGTTTGGTTGCCGAATCGGTCAATTCCAGGTCTAATAATTGAAAAATGCAGAAAAAACTAATTGACATTCACAGGGAACTACATTACATCTATATCTTATCAAAATGTTTAGGTTTGGCGTCATTTACTGTGGAAGAAAATTCTAAACGCATATCTTTGAAATCCATAAAAATTTTCAGCTTTTACAAAATATTCGTTTATGTATCGTTAATAACAGTGCTTGCCTCATCGATTGCTGCAGATTATCTCGATTTGATTTTGAATAAAGAAGGGATGTTTAAGTACTTGGATTTTAATGTGATGTTGATGCATAATGCAGCACTACTTATCAATTTGTTCTGTAACCAGTTATACGGTTTAACTCTGATGAAAGTATGGGTCGCTATTGCAAAATGTGACGTTCATCTTAAAGCAATATCTGGCTCTGTCAAGAGTAAATCTGTAATGTCACGTCTTCCGGTTATGATTCTTTTGTGGTTAATAATGATGATAGGAATTTGTATCGGTATGCTTCTAATGTACTGTAAGGATGTCATACAATCGATTGCAGCAATCACTTATGTAATAGGTCGATTTTACAATTGGGCAATGCAGTTATTATTTTGCTGTTATATTTTACTGCTTCAACGTCGTTTCAAAATGTTGTAAGATTTTTGGAAGGAACATGTAGATAAGAGCAATGATGAACATGTCAATCCCAACCAAAATGAATATGCCTTGAATATGACGCTGCACCAAGACTTTAGCGAAATAGCTGTAGTCACAAATAAAATCTTTTCAATTCCTATATTAGTTAACATGGGTATGACTGGCTATTTTTTGGTGCTTCGGCTATTTTTAATAAGTGAATACGCGTACTCGTCAGACTCCATTGACAAAAATCTGTTTAACCATTTATGTGCGGCATATCTATATGGATTTGACCTTTTGGCTTTAATTGTATGCTGCGGATACTTTAATAAACACGTAAGTAATTCTAGTTCTCATAGTTATTCTTCTATAAACAAATTTGTTTTATTTGTATTTTTCACTTCTTACTTGTCTAACCAAAGATATTGCGAAATTTAAATATCTGTCTTCAAGGCATATAAAGCTGTGGGTTGTAAGGAAAAACCCTGCTTAGAACAGGTAATAGTAGCTTAAGGTGCGGGACGAGAGTCGCGGACTAAAATAGAAAAAAAGTGCAAATAAAAGTCAATAAGATGAAGAACTCTATAGATAACGATGATATAAAGTCATCTAAGCGAGCAGCAGCTGAAGGCTAGAATCACAACAATCGCAGGTAACAAAAAATCTCGAAGAATTAGACCTGCCTGTGGCGTCACGTCGCTGGGAAAGCAAGATCCCTAGGAACTGTTTGCCAATGAAGAAATTCTAAAGAAGAAAGCAATGGGGTGCAATAGGTGAAGAGGTTTAAGGCGTCACTGCGTTACTTGCTTGTTACAATAAAACTGGTGGCAATTCATGCATCAAAAGGATGCTTAACTAAATATATTAGCCTGTTTAAAATGTTCAGTTAATCAAATAGAAACAGCTTTAATAGCAAGAAGAGCAAATCCGGCGGTTGTAGTTCCCCGTAAGCAGTTAAACATCGGACGAGAATTGTGAAATCGCAAATGGAAGTCGGACTTGACGAGTGGCTATTGAAGAAACCAAAATAGGGATATGACGGGATACCTTTCAAGGGTTGGCTTCTCAAATAAAGAATGGGGGTTGACTACGAGCAATCTGAGGTAATCTACAAGCTGACAGCTAGATGTGTCTCAAAGGCTCTGCCGGCATTCGGAGCTCTCCTCTAAATATATCCGGTATGACATCGATATAAAATTCCGCGGTACTCAAACGGGCGCTATCGGAATTTCAGACAAGTATTTCGTATTTCGCACTTCTATGTAATTGACAAAATTGCCACGGTCAGGATTTTCGAAAAGAGTCATCTACGTTTATGCTCTCTGTTTGAAGTCAATTACCAGCTTGGAGCGAAAAGAAGTTTGACGAGACGAATTACCTCCTGAATTAAAGAGCCAGTGGCGTACATCAAATGTTAATCTGGCCTAACATGTTAAGAAATGTGTATGCAACTACAGCTTACGTTAGGGGTTTTAAAAAGTCCGAGGTTGTATATAAGGCTTAGTCAAGCAAAGTAGATCTAGTTCATTGACATTTAGTGCCATATTAAACATAATTTAAAAATATGGATGCCACTAAAGAAATCATTAACTTTAACATTTTAAAGGAATGATAATAACTTGGGAACACAGTTTTTTTCTAATCTAGTCCCATCGTTGCAGCTTTTGGCTCGACTGATGTAGTGCCGTCAACTTCTATTTCCTATACAGCGAACACAACAAAGAATATATTTTGATCAATAATAGATATTAACATCGTCACTGACGGTTGGTAATGGGGTGTTGGTCGTTAGCTACTTTGAACGTTCTCACTCCGTATTAGTTTGTTATATCGTTGGTGCAGGGCGAGTTCTAAAAATTTTCTCAGTGGTATATGGTCTGATGATCAGACTCCTGTGTTCCAACAAATTTGTTTATTTTGTATTCCAAGTCCTTGTGCTCCATTTTGTCAAAAACTTGGACCACTTGGAATAATATCGCTGCACATACTTGTTTTTTAATACGATGTCTTCTCATAGTGGTAGTTGCCGAGTTCAGAAACCCTAATTACCTATACATTTTTTTGACATTGGACTAAGGCATATTAAAATAATACTTATAACTTAAGTTACGCTATTCATATCGCTAGTACAGCCTTAAAGTTCTTTTGGTTTGTTTTGGTGCTGCTACTTCATGGATGTGACGCTGATGAGAAATGTAACTATTGCAGCACCTTGACGATCTCTAAACTTGAATGGGGTGGAAATATCCCGGGAATAGATTCGGCCGCATCATGGGGGTATCCATGACAACTTTCAGATATGAAAAACGCTAAAGAACATGGTCCCAGCAAGGTTCGAACCTGGATCTCTAACTTGGATAAAAATCCCAGCGAGCTAAACGACTGTGCCACGCTACCTCATATTTTGCTTATATCGGTTTACAATGAAGTAGGTTTATGTATGTTCAAACGCCTGAATTTTTTTGCACTTGGTGATCAGAGCTGTACATTTGCTTAAGGGTTCGATTTATACTTTCAAGACTAAAATTGTTCAAACTTTAACGATTTCGTTCATACCTTCTGCTTTTTGAATGTTACCATGAATAATGACAATAGTGTTTTTAAAATCAAGTTTCATTTATTCTCTTTTTTTATTATGGCCATAATTGTGCTAGGTATAAACCTCGGTAATTACTGTACTTATAAAATATTTTTTTCGTAGCACTCTTGTCAAACATGGATATTGCTCTTTATCAACTAGCTCCAGTTCATATCTGTTGCTTTCTACTAAACTTTTTCGTGCTGTTCCATACTCAAGGAGTAATGCCACAAGCTCATCTGCGCTTGATAAACGCTAGATAATGGCAGATATCAGTAAAAACCTACTTCTGAAAAAGTTAACATGCTACAATGTGCTCATAATAGACAAAAATCGCTGTCACTAGATAAAAGTGTTGCATCAGAATCTTCCGAAACATTTATTATATGAAGATTTTTATCGTCTTTGTCAAATTCTAATTCTCTGGACCACCACGTTTCTCTTTCTCTATATGTTCGATACACCTTTCCAGACTTCTGGAGCTACCGTTTACAAAAATTTTTCCAAAATAGCTAGACTTTTCTCCTTACCGCAGTTACAGTTTCCAATATTTTTGATATAGTAGGATTATGATCTATCTTTGGTACCATTTTGAAATATTTAGGTTTCGTTAGAGTACACAAATTGCGATAGATTTGCTGAGTTACGATTCTTCATGTATTTTTGTAAAAACTCAATTCCCTAGGTTTGAAATATCTCGTTCTTTCAGTACACGTAACCAACGATTGTTGGGTTACATCTTACCCTAGAAATCATACGCTATTTACAAATGCGAATACTAACAGAAACTGTAGTATAAACTATTATACTACTTTCTTGATGAATTTCACAACCGACATTACGTATTGCAACCTGGTCGAAATCGTCAATATCACGAATTGACTTCTTGGTGTTGTTGATAGAGTGCTAATAGTTGATTTGCTGAGGTTAAAATTATTTGATTAGCAAAGCAAGACAATTCCTCTGCTGCTTCCATCATGCTTAAGCGAAAGATATAAGCACGAGACGTCTAAGTGAGGTTAAAAATCACAAACATGCAATTAATCAATGTAAAACAGTCGTGCATCGAAATCTATTTTTAGTGGCGAGTACAAACTTTATTTGAAACAACATTACAAGAATATAGAACTTCTTCTATCGTGTGTTCGAAAAATAAAAATTCATTTAGGGCAGGCCTTGGAGAAAAAAAAAATCTAGAACTGGCTCTAAGTGAATGTAAGCTTGCATTTTGTTTATGAAAATGTTTGTCACTGTGACAGGTTTTCACTGCATTAAGTTTCCTTGTATCAAGAAATAGAAAAATAAAACGACATTTACACAACAACAACGAGAGTCAATAAAAATTGCTTTTATTAAGTGTTTTGTATAATTTTATCAAAATAGTGCAAGATCAAGATGTAATTTAGTTCTCTCTGGCTTATTGTAGTTCACTTGCTTCAATGGATATGTATCAAGTTATGACAAACTTCAATTTGATCATGCCATGCTGATAAAGAGTTATTTTGTTGAAGACACAATATATTAATTCATAGATTTTTAATATAATTATTAGTTTATTCAGAAATGTTAACGTTCACTTGAAGTTAATTGTTCGTTAGTGTCTTCTCGGTTTCATTTTATTTAAAAAATATTGAATTTTATTTTTCGAAGCTGCTATTAAAAATGTCTGTTTGTGACACGCACCGGAATTTACTGTTATCCTTCTTTAACCAAGTTTTTTAATGTTGGCAGGGATAATTTCGTTTCCGCCGAACTCCCTTACGAATTGTGCACCACTTCCTGCTCATTCCTCGCTAATTCCTCTTCATCGGTTTTATATTCTGTTATCTTGTACTTTGTCTACCTTTTTCTGGTGTTTGCAATTACTTGCTAAGGGAAACAATATCAAAGTGCTCCAGTCAGCTCAGTGGAGTAGGGGTGTGCTATTGTCTGTAAGAAATGCTGCACTCACCAACAAGATACATAGACGGATTTAGGCAATTGTTAGACGCCACCTGTTGTGTATGCCCGATGATGACGTGGGTTGCTCTTTAAAAGGACGTGCGGTTCACACTGTACTAAAGGAATTTGTTCACTTCTCAGAAATGGCTTACCTTGATAGCTGAAATATTACAGCTTTACTTCAAAAAGTCGTGTAACTGCATCCCGCTTTAGAAATGAATTAAGTATAAAGCTATCAAATTTAATCAATAGTAGAATTACACAAATATATTTATCGCGGGTGACAATTATTTGCTTCGCCATCGTCGTAAACAACCCGTAGAATTCTACCTGGGGTGACTTTACTTTGGTCTACTAACAAAATTCTGAATTCCCATTCAGAGTATGCTGATTTTTTAACGGAGTATGTTGATTTATTTTTGCATTAATTTAATTGTATTTACAATTTCAAATAACAGATTGTCGGATTTGGTATTAGCTAATTTAGGAGATAAAGTTTGTCATGATAACAACCCGCTTGTGAAGGAAGATTGGCGATATCATTTAATCTTGAAGTTAATCGTTTTGATAATTTTCCAGTCTCTCGTAAGGATAAACAATATGATTTCAAGAAAGTGAATTTTGAGCAATTCTATACTGCATTAACTGAAATTGATTGGTCGGGATTAACTGAAAGTGCCAATGGTGATGATGATGATTGTGATGTTTTTTTTTATAGCATGTTGTATACTGTTTTTGACGAATTTGTACCATATTTCAAAAGCAAACGTAGTAAACAACATTATCCCAAATGGTTTACTCCAGAAATTATAAACAACATTAAACTAATTTTTTTAATATTGTAAAAAAACTAAAGTTCAAGGCGCTTCATTCCATACGTAGGAAGATGGCCTGGGCCTCGGCTGGTCAGGGCCGCAGATATATCTTTTTCCGAAACCCAGTAATCTGGCACACCGTTAATGGTGTACTGCCTTACTTTCCCTACTTCCACAATCGTAGTTTTGGTACCCAATTTTTAAAGCTACTAGGTGGGCCACCAACCAGTTGTTAGGTGTGGAGTTTGAACTCCGTACAGTAGCATCGCAGACGAGCTCTCTAACTATTCGGTCACTCTGGCGCTAATCATATACAGAAGGTATAAGGGATATCATCGTGATGAACATTTAGCTGAGTTTAAACGAATGCGATCATTGATAAAGACTCAAATTAGGTTGGTTTATGATCCATATTTAACTAAAATTGTGAAATTTTCCATCTATATGGAAAATTGCTAGAGTGTCCCTATAGTTACAAGCGGTGGTCCAGCTGATATAAGTAAATATAAGCCTATCGCCATATTATCTAACACTGCCAAAGTATTTGAATCGATCATGCCTTCTCAGATGTACCAACAAGTAAAGATGTTTATCTCCCTCATCTACACGGTTTTGTTTAAGGGCATTCAACGACCACCGACTTGTGTTATTTCCCTCAGCTTATCTCCGAATTACTTGATAACCGAGGCCAAGTGGACATAAGTGTACACTGATTTTTCCAAGGCTTTCTTTCGATCGAATTAATCAAAGCATGCTTTTGAAACAACTAAAATTGTGGGGCTTCAGTGACTCAGTAATTTTACTACTTGGATCTAATTAAAACATCGATCTCAGTTTGTTGATTATAATGGATTGACACCTAATAATTTTTTTTATGTGCTTCAAGGTTCCAATGTAGGTTCTCTTTTGTTGCTTTTGTTTATCAACGATCCATGTCACGATTTATCTTGTGAAGTTTTAATGTTTGCAGATGATGTAAAAGTATTTACTGCAATTGAGTCTTCATCTCACAATCTGTCCTAAAATTTATTTCGTTTAAAACTTATAAAGAATATACTACCAGATGTTTTCCCAATATTGTACTAAGTGACGTATTTGAAATGGCATCTCTCAAAAATTGAGTTTATCTTTTATCCAAAGTAATGGAAAGCATGATAGATTGTCAGCTTATTTTGGCTAAATTTTATATTCCCAGGATGGGTCATAGAAGAAATTATTATACCTAGTTACGGGTCAAAAAGCATTTATAAGTATTTACGTATTTAACTGCCGTATTTTTGATAAATTAAATATTATCTACAATATATAATTTAAAATATATTTCAACGCACTATTATTTCTAAATCATTTTACGCTATTTTATGCTTGATGTCACGCATCTAGCTATTTTGGGTGCACATCCTAAATTTCCCAAAGTTTTCCAAACCTTTGGGCCATTTGCCAACATGTGCTTCTGCAGGAAAGCATGCAAAGTGAGCTACATTTGTGAACTTAAATGTTCCACTTTTATTTGGGAATTTTCGCTTGCATCCTATATTAAGGATTCACTTTGGTGTTGTGATTTCATTCAAGGAATATCAATGGAGTTTCTTTTAAGAGATAGTTTTCGTGAATTCTCAAAATCAGACACGTTTCTGGATTTCTATCTGAGCGAACACATGCTACTATTTTGGGAAACGGAGCGAAAAACATCACAATGGTAGGCTTCCTTGTTGTAATATTTGCTTAGATTCTATGCGCTCCCTTTTTACCTTCTTCTAGTTATGGGAGAATGCATGTTGTCGTGTGATTCCAGCCCCTCTCCCTCTTTTCGCTTGACGGATTTGTGTGTATGAGGATTCCATTTCTGCAAGAGGTTCGATGTCGATTGCTTTTGAGGCCGCATCTTTGAAAGCTTTACCTTACCTGCAGTCGAAGGTTGCAACGCAAAATCGGTGTTCAAATATGGCGGCATCACTGGGTCTCGTTGACGCTTATCGACAAGCTTTTGATACGTATGCTTGCTACCTGGGCTTTAACTACAGCAGATTTGTTTCGATCTACTTTATGCTACACTGCGCCAAAATTATAAACTGCGACCTAATTAATGTGTTAATTGTTTTGCGATAGCTTTTGCTGTATTTATCAAATATTAGATTCTCGGTATGTTAAGACAATTAATAGCATAACGTAGAACTTATATGTGTAGGGCTAATTATTTTGACTCACACCACTGTTTACAAACTGAATGCCAAATCGATTTTGGGATGTGCCACACATACCAAGTGGTTTTTGGATTTTGTAAAGTAATTCTGCATGTTGCACTTTCTAATTTAAAGATTTGGATGTTTAAATTATATTAGTGACCGAACTACGTGGTTGAATTAAACTTAATTAGCTTCCCCCTTGCAAGATAGTGTGTTACTTGATTTGCTTTACCCGACGTTTTGAAATCGAAGATTTTAAATATTTAGTAAACATATTCTGGGATATGTAATGCCCTACTCCATACCAAATTTAGGGGTCTGTAGAACCATTAGGTTAATTATTAATAACATTTGAATGTTCTTGCATTTGAGGATTTAGGGTTGAATTCAACACAACACTCAAAATTTAATCTTTGATAATATTATTGCGGTCATACACCCTATACCGGGTGACAATGATACCAGGACCATGCTTCTATCTCCGTTACTTATGAATGAATTTGAATGAAATCAGATATAAGGATACTAGACATAATTTTGGATTGACATATAAGCATAAACAAAATGGCCGACTTCCGGTTTTCCCGGAAAAACACTAACTTTGATTTTTTAAAGGGATTACCCTATATTTTTGTGTGTTTTGCAATCTACGACTCAAATTACATACAGCAGTGTTTTCCGAATTTGCTTAGGTATTACACAGAAATATTACCAAAATTAATTAATTAATTATTCGTCAATTTTAGATAAAGATGAAGTACTGTATGGTGCATATCGTTAGATTTGTGATTAAATTTTCTGTTTAATGGCCTCTAGTAGGTGCTATTTAAAAAATGTGACTTTATTTGTCGGCATTAAAGTACATCGAAATCGTCATTAAAGTACGAGAAATCTACATGAAAGTAATCCATTGTTTTACGACTTTTTTGTATGTACCGAGGCGACAGATAAACATCAACCGACGTTAACATAACCTACAAATGTTGGTTAAAATGTTGTAATTTCACGATATCTCGATTTCAAATAAAACATAATGTACTCCTCGGCACTGAAGTTTCTTTTTATCCCTCATGTGGTTTAGTTGCCTTGGCCACTGATAAAAAGCTACTTAAACTTCAGTGCCTTGGTACACAAACTACTATTTTCTTAAAAAACGTGTTTAGCAAATTTTGTTTTTTTGTTAAGGGTTTGTTGACTTGATAAAATAGCTGCTATTATTAGTTGCTAGAG
The DNA here is from genome assembly GCA_940337035.1 of Agriotes lineatus. Lineage (NCBI taxonomy): Eukaryota > Metazoa > Arthropoda > Insecta > Coleoptera > Elateridae > Agriotes > Agriotes lineatus. Next base: position 82,521,135 of record OW679203.1, read on the forward strand.
TCAATTAGAACATATTTTTTCAAGTCACAGCTTTATATAGTAAAAAATAAAAGTTGAAAAAGTATCTTTTTGTTTGAAAAAATAAAAATGTAGCGAAGCCAGTATATGTAATTTGACTTGTAGATTCCGAAAAACATAAAATATACAGGGTGATCCACTTAAAAAATAAAAGTTGGTCTCATATTTGGTCAAACCGGAAGTCAGCGATTTATATTTATTGGTCAATAAGAAAGTATCTCTAGTATCTTCGTATACAATTTTATGTAAATCAATTCATAAATAAAGAAGATATATGCATAGCTCTGGTCTCATTGTCATTTGGTACAGTATGAAAATGTTTAACCTGTAGAATGCTGTTAATTTTTTCAAAATTTAATTTATGTTGGCAGTGGTGAGCGAAGGTACTTAATAATATAACCTATACGGTTTTGACAGAATCACTTAACTTTGACAGAATGTCAAATACTGAACGCGAAATGGTGCTGCGTATGGAAAACGGAGACAATCACTTTGAACAGCTGCAGTTGTTTTTGTTATTACCATTTTTATGTATTTAACAAAAATGTTTGTATTTGTTAAAATGACATTCCTGACATAACCTTAAACTGATAGATATTAAATGCCAATGTGACTTTTACAACCACGACTGCCAACATACATTATTAACAAAACAATTTGACAGCCCTCTAGAGGACGAAGGTTTTCTATCATACGGTATATGTATAATCTATAACCCACCGGTAATGCAAATTGCTAATTTTACAGTCGACTTGTACTAGTTTTCTTATTTTGACTGCTATAATTATACTGCTCTAATTTTTATTCCTGAGAAATTTATTACCCTAGCCGTCTTCCCTCTTTTTTAGGGATTAGTTACTAGCCCTTTTCGGGGTATACAATTTTTTAATTAGCAAAGTTCTGGGTTACTTGCTACTTGGCGCCCATATTTTTTTCAGCTTAAGATTAGAGTCTTTTGTTTAACCCACGACCAGCTCCGGCTGAGAAGTCGGCTGCCTTTACTTCTCGTTTATTTACGGTCAGAGTGGTGTAACAACCTTTTATAGACAATTTTAGAAAAATAATATGTTAAGAAAGCTACCTGTGACAGTAATATGTTCATATTACAATACAATTTGCATTTATTTTCAATTGTAGATTAATCTGTTTACTGATGTAATTATATTGACCACTGCTGCACTTGTTATATATCCTGCATTGATTATATTTTATGTATTGTTTATATCATTTAGATAGTTTATATGGTTTACAAATTGTTGGTATTATGTGTTTAGCAGGTTTCTATTTGTGTCTAAAATTTAGTATTAATGTTATTATATTACCTCTTTGGTAATAGCCTTGTTTTTGTCCTGTAACTGGCTCTTTCTATCGTTGAAAAATAACGCAGTGTTATTATTATTATTAAAAATGACCTCCTTGTGATGCATTTTTACGCAACACAAGTACCGCAAACAGCGCCTCAGACATTCTCAGCGGCAAAGTGCCCAAAGCTTTGGTCAACATATGGCACTAAATATCTTAAGTAGAACATAACGTATTCGAAACAATTCACAACATGATTTTTTTTAACTAACTTACCCGTTCAGCGTATCCTGGAATGCAGCACTTTGGCTGACGGCCTGAATATAAAATATATCGGTCATCATTCTGAGTTGATGCGGAAGCTATCGAAATAGGTGACTTGAAGGATTCAAGTACCGGACCACGTCAGGCGCGCATAATTACATGGGTTTAACGAAGGAAGCCGCGCTCGGAGAGTGGATGGCCCAGGCTTCACCCTATGTTAAATGCTGGACAATAGAATTTTACAAATATTCGACACTACCTAACTAATGCGACAATGCGAAAATTGGAAGCTCTACGATTGTCAAATTCGAGCAAAACTCGAAACATAAATATAACGGCCGATAATTTCTTCTACTCAAGGACAAATCCTGCTTCAAAAGCTGCTCGGCCAAGACTCATTCACTTGGCTTGCGCAAGGACTCACGCGGACCCCGATTCGCCTTGCTCGTAACCAATGTTCAAGTGGCACACAAACGTTTTTAAAGCAATTTACCACACATTTTTAACACATGATATATTTTTCAAAGTCTTTTTTGTGTTTCAGGCAAATTCCGTAAAGAAAATATTGATAAAAGTCGTCTCGAAGGTCCACGACAGTGCATTAAGGAAAGAGATTAACTCGTTTGCGTTGCAACTCTTACACTATGACCTCAAAATTACCGCCGGAGGATTCTTCATAATAGATTTTCCTTTAATCTACACTGTATGTCTTGTTGGGTATTGTAGTGTAACGAATTATTGAACTATTTGTTCTTGCAGATGATCGGGGCCATCACTACATACCTGGTTATACTTATTCAATTCGATATTGCTCTGTCACGTAATTAAAAAGTATTTGTTAGCCTCTTAAGATTGACGCAAAGGATATTTTAAGCAATTTCGGGTCTTTGATGTAAAATTCTTTAAAATAAAATACTCTTTTCTGCAGTGATTCAAACTGAATTGTATTTTTGTTAGTATTGTCTCTTCTTTTTTTTTCATGTTTAATATTGTATACGGCACATGAAGAATTCAAACTTGCATAAAAAATAAATAGACAAACGGATCATAAGGAAATAATTTATTTAGGTAAAGATATATGTAGAATTTCTCTATAGATTTAACCAGATTATGGTGGAGGTTGTGGCACATTGTAGCCCTAAGGGTCTCACTAGCTCACACCTAGTGAGTATGGCAAGTGGCACCCTCGCAGCACTCTAGCTTGGCTTCTACTCCATTTTAAACTTGCCTTCAGACGGACATCTCCTTTTAAGACTTTCGTATTGGTTAATCTTGACCGACGCGCCGTGCAGTTCCTTACAAGATTACTAAAACGATCAAATTCTGAGGGCGCCAACGAATCTTTGTGTAACAAATGTGCTCAGATAAAGATGAGAACTCAAAAACACTGAAGCAGCAGTCAGTCGCAAGATATTTCGAGATAAGGGGGGGGGGGGGCGCAATAGCAAAATAAGCCAAGTGAACAATAACAGTGTATAATATTCAAATAGAATCCACAGTGTATTACAACCAGTACAAGCTGGTATTAACGTATAATGTTCTACAATACATCCCGGTAGACCCAATAAACAACAACAGTAGTACTAACCTAAGTCGTACAAACAATTCACTGTAAAGCTATAAATGACATGTCTAATTAAAAAAAACAGTGCAGAGATAAGTTAAAGATTGAATTTATAATATGAGAGCTGAAGATCATTACTTGTTGACAAATAAAACTTCGGGGAAGCCTGAGCGTAGAACGCTGTGCATACAATGCATAAAAACGAGAGGTTGGAGCTCAAACATTATTTCCGCAAAGAAACTGTAAATTTTGAGAAATTCCGATGGTATTCAATCGAATGAGCCAGTAGATACACATAGCCCACAATATTTAATAGTTAGAAACCAATAGGTTAGATGAGATACGTTTTCCTGGCTGCTCCCGTGAGAGAATTGTTACTCCTAGCCAGATGCCATTTTAGGTTTAAGAGTACCAGTTGCAGATCTAGCCCAACTGATTATAACCTTCTAACACATTATTACAACAGCTTCTTCGAATCAAAAAGCGTTACGCTGTGATAAACATGTTGGGACTGTTTTATTGGAGGTGGGACTTACATCACCAGACTCGGTTCTAAGACGTGACGTCAGCGGAAATCTGAACCGGGTCGAACACGTGTGAGGGATGAAAATTGTACTACACTAGAAGGAGTGGGAAGCGGAGGTATTTGAATTTGAAAAGGGAAAGCGGAATTTCTAATATTTGAAATACAAGATAGGGGAAAGCGCCGACATTTGAAATGCAACTGCGTGATTTTAACTGGTCTTAACAGTCTATTAAAAATTACTCTTTTGTCGAAAAGATTATTAAAATTTATGAAAATTTTATCAAAAAACGCATTATATCTAACTTCTGGCTTATGAAATTAATAAATTATCACCGGTTGCCATGGTCTGCATGAATGGGTGAACCCACTTTGATTGAATTCATGTCTCTGCATTTTTTCTCGAATGTGCCCTATGCACAGCATCAGACATGCGTGCAACGACTGGTGCCGGGTGCTCGTATGCATCATCCCCAGACACGCGTCCATCCATTACTATGGTTTAACCTGCACACCTGCAACCTCAATCATACGCATCGGTCGCTTGTCTTCAACGGGGGGCGCATACACAGCAACATCACACAAGCACTTCTGCTTCTGAATAATTTGACAATCGTCTATCAATTTCGGGTCAAATCGCCTACCGACCATTATCGCCACATCATCATAGTCGATGATATCTCCTCTTTGCTATAAACCAATGTCAAGTTTTACACATACATCTACACAAGGTCCATCCTCAAACACTTCTCCACGTGTTATGCCTACGAGTTGTTCTTGAAGTAACCATGTAGTTACACAGTATCATCAACAATTATTGTTTTCACATAACAATTGTTAGAACAATTCCATTAAAGCAGTTACTTTTAGTACTTTAGCCTCAAATCCTAGTATTTTCACGGGTCACGCAGGCAAAATTCGTAATTCAATGGTAATGTTATCAAAATTCATTTCTATAAACCTTATTTCCGCACAGTTCAGTTCAAATATTATCGCTTCACCGTAGTTAAAGATTGCCGATTCAGGTTCATACGTTCATACGTTATAAATTCACCCTTTGTTCTCTTCTGTTCGTAAAGCAGTCTCAGGTTACCGATTTCTTAGTATTTAATATTGTTCTGCTATACCCATATTTCGTCATGCTAAAACTTTTCAGTAGCTTTAAGCAGAAGCTTGAGTCAGCTTTGGTTATCCCAACATCTTCTGAACCGTTCTATCGCATGAGCAACAAGAATGGAGATAAGCCGCGTTTGCGCTTAGCCAGTTTCGCGCCCGCATCTTCCGGATGAGCGTCACTTAGCGTGCAGCCCTCAAGACGTTTGGGGGTGGCTCTTCGTCCGCGAGCCGGCTTCGCTTAGCCGAGCTCGCGTGAAGTCGAAATTCTTGTGTTGCGAAGCCACATTGTCGCCGTTATTTTGAGCTTTGTGGATAGTGGTTAAAGGTGAACGTTTAGCCGAGTTGAGCACCTCCGCTAACACTTATCGTGGATTATATTTTGGGAACACTCAACCGTGTGCTAAACTTACCACGTAGAACGAAGACCCGATCCCTTACCGTCATCTGCTTGTTACCGGGGTCCGTTCTAGTCAACCCTCGTCTTAGGGATGTTTTACCGCTCGCATTCGCTTGGTTTTGGCCCAGTTCTGTGGTTTACAACAGTTTCCTGTCGTTTCCGTTCGTGGCACTGACTGAGATGCAACTCGCAGCTGAGGAAAACAACTTAAGTCAGCACAACTATGGTCCTATTAAGGTAATTTGTTAACTGTTAAATGTTTATAGTGAAGTGTTTTGCCAAAAGTGTAGTTTGGGCCATTTGAGCTCTTTTGGTTGATTTAAATCATAAAATGTCGAACAGTTCCGTCAAGTTTTATTGTCTGTATGTTGTTTTTGTGTATTAAGCTCACGTAACCGTTGCTGTACCATTTTTGAAGTGGTTGTTGCTAAATTTTGTAACTGTAAAGTAGTTTTTGTGGTAGAACGTACCGTCCTTACTGTTGGTAATTGTAAGCATATCCTTTGTTGCCGTTTGGTCATTCAAGTTTAGATTATAAATTGCGTCGTGAACCCAACTAACCTTTTTGCATATTTTCGGCCGTAATATTTAATTATTGTAACATTCATTGTCATTTGTCTCATGTTATTTCATCAATAGAGTTTATTGTTAATTGTTTATACGTTTTTCATTTGTTTGCATGCCATTGTTGTGTCTATGTTTTGTACAGGAACCTAGTTGGTGCAAGTAAGTGTAAGCTGATGCCGTTTAAGGTAGGTTTGACCCAGCTGGGACGTCGCTACCTCAGGTTGTGCCAAGGAAACAGTAGTAAGGTGATTTACCTACTTCCATTTTCAAAGTAATCTCACCTGTGTTGTTATTGTTGTTTCTCGATTTAGTCAAGAAAATGGTGGCGTTCCGTTATTTAACATCTTTAACCCCGTTGTGCTAGAGCACAGCCATAACTTTCAGATAGTAAAGAACCCGCCCTCGCGGCTGAGTTTCTAGTCGGCGCATTTTGTTACAGCATATCTTGTAACGAAGGTCAGGGCTGAGTTTTGGCGAGATTCCCGATTTTGTCTTAGTCACTTTGTAGGTAACAGGTTTGGCTCTCAGGCGTATGAGTTATGCTTTGCACGCTTGAGGGGCTGATCTTTAATGCCGTTAACGCGGTTTCGTTGTGTAACAAACTGGCTAGTTGTTAGTGTCGTAATAACGTTTTCGTGTTGTAACACAATCAACAACTTAACCAATCACCGCCTTCTTTAAACAAAACGATCCCTGATTCTATTCAACACGAATACAAAGATCTGTTGCGACAGTTTCCCGAATTGCTCAACGACTTCGATATCAATGCACCTATTAAACATAAAGTCGTACATAAAATTATCACAACAGGATTACCTCATTTTAATAAACGCAGACGTCTAAATCCTGAAAAATTGTCAAATCTGGTATTATACAGTGAGCATTGAGTTTATGGGCAGCAGCCATTCACTTGGTAAAGAATGCGGTAGATAGTTATAGAATGTGTGGCGATTATCGACAGTTGAATAATGCTATAAACTCCGATATGTACCCTATACCATGTATGCAAGATTTCACATACAAAATTAACGTTAACGATCTTCTCAAAACTAGACTTAAAGAAAGCATATATCTAGATACCAATTGCTGCAGAAGACACAAATAAAATAGCAATAATAACACCTTTGGGCAGCTATAAATACCTACGAATGAATTTTGGGTTGCGAAACGCTCACAGTAGCTGGTCAGCTCTCATGTCAGAAGTTTTCGGAAGGATGAGTTTTGTTTTTTGCTATTTAGACGACATACTATAATTAGTCAATTACGGATTATGACTCAACATAAACAAATGTGTTTTTGGTGTCTCTAACTTAAATTTATTAGGGTACACAGTGTATAAAGTGGGAATTAGACGTCAAGAGACAAATGTAGATGCAATCACGTCATTTTCGTGTCTCCTACTACTCAACGTAAAACGGGTCTTTCGTTAATGAAGCGTACTCGTATTAATCAGACAAGTAACTGTTGAGAGCGCACTCTCTACTACTCATATGTGCATGTGCAGCCATGCACTTCTGCAGTTGCAACATTTATGTGTGCCGCCACACTTTGCATACTGGTTTCACTTTGTCCGTGTTTGTGATGGAACACATCTACTATTATTGGGTAACTGTAGCATCTGGACTTTCTTTTCGTATTTTTACTGACATTTTCAATCAAGATATACCAAAATGCATCAACTATTCTTCTTTAGGAAAGTGTGATTAATTTTAGTATGGTCTCCGTTGTGCAGTCCAAACGTTGCAGGACTTAGACCTACACGGGTTGTAAACGTTGCTTGGAGAAGAGCAAGTTTGTGGGGATTTATTTAATAATTAGAAATAATCTATAACGACGGAAAAACAAAGTAAGACTAGATAAATTTAATTTAAAACTTCGGTTACATAGACATACACATAAGCGTCGCAGCGGCAGCTGCGGTCATCACTCAAATTAGTAACTGGCCAATAGTGGTAGTAGTGTAGCCGGATCTGGTTATTTTAAATTTCTACAATTGCCAGGTTGATACTTGCTCCCGGCAGCTCAGAATGCCAAGGTATTATTAATACACTCAAGCTTAGTAACCCAGAGAAATCATATAATTTGTTTAGCTATTAATACATAAAATCAAATTGTATTCATAAAAACAAAAATAAACTGCAACAATGTTTATAATTGAACTAAAACAGGTATTTTTCGGTCTACGTCGCGGTCAGTGGTCTTCAGGTAGCAGTAGTGACTTTCGGACCAGCCTTAGTATAAAGTAATTCTTACGTCTTGTACGTTCATTTGACCTAATACCTGAGATATGAGATGTTTAGCGTTGACTGTCAATATGGTGGTAGTGTAATACCTAACTGAGATTTGATTTTATATCTTTCAAGCGGGAAAAATGCGGACAGAATTACATTTAATAGAATCCATACCTGCTGCTGCTTACGGTATTGGGTCTCGCAGGTGTGCAGAAGGTGCAGTATCTTCGAGCGGCCGAGACCGGGTCGGAGCTCTTGTTTACCTTTTGCAGCTACCTGCAGGAAACCTTGGAAGTTCAGGTAAGCTATTTATGATTGAATTAAAGCCGGTCCTCGCAGACGGCGGTTCCCGTAGAATCGCCCCAATATTAAAACGTGCGGAATTGCGAACGTCGACCTTTTGCGACGCAGCCTTGCCTTGCGGACAAATACAGGCTGGACTTTCTAGTGTGCGTCTTAAGCTGTACTTGTGTTAAGCCGTTCAGGTCGCAATTATTGGTTTTAATACCTTATTTTCCGGTGTTTCGGCTCAGGGGAAATTCACTGCAGGAGACTGGAGCGTCCTCTGAGCGAAAGAGATCTAGGAAATTGTTTTACGGTGACGTTTTCGACGAGCCTGTAGCAGCCCTTCTGGAGACAGATCTAGGTGTGTAGCTTTACGGACGAAACCGTCTTCGACGAGCCTGTAGCAGCGCTCCTGAAGACGGGCCTAGGTGTATGTTCACGGACAGGAATCCCCTCGAAGGGTCTACAGACCCTCTTGAGTAGAATTAGGCTAGGTGTAGCTTACGGATAAGAGCGTCTTCGACGAGCCTGTAGCAGCCCACCTGAAGACGGGTCTAGGTGCAGGTTCACGGACACGAATCCCCGCGAAGAGTCTACAGACCCTCCTGGGTAGAATTAAGTTGAAGAAGGTTCCGGAAAATTCTGTTTTAAAATGGCTTGGTATTCTCCTTATATGGCCCGAGCTGGCGTAATCAGCGGCTCAATCCGGTTTATTAGAGTAGGGGATCCTTCTTTTGTATGCGCGGCGGTGAACCTGCGACTATCCGCGATTACGTCGCTTATTGCCTTCTGCGCAGCCCAAAGATGCAGCGCTCTTATTCCTAACGTGCTTCAAGCCATGGGAGAACGCGCGAATTAATGTTTAATTCCAAAATTGCTTTCGAGTTAAGAGAAAAGTTACAGTAGAAACGCATCAAGCTTTAAATATGATATTATGTCTTCGGCTCGGATGGTTGTTTCGGAGACCCTACTTAAAGCAACCGAGAATATAATGTATAACCTTATGGTTGAACTTTAGCAACATTAGAAATATTAACTAAAAAATCAAGAGTTAACCTCAAAGGTCATGTACCAGTATAAATGCTACATCTCTTCACTATTCTTTTCCATTTCTTCTTATCTATTTCGTCTGCTTACTAGTCTCTCACTCTGACGACAATGCATCCAGCTTTCTTTTTTTGGGTCGGGCGCTTTCCACCTTATCCTCCCGCTAGCGTTTCTTTAACCAGCTTGCTTATCGGCATTGTTACTATACATCTTAATCATCGTGATCTTTGTGTTCTAACTACTTGTTCAATGCTTGGTTTGCTATACATGTCTGCTATCTCTGGGTTTGTTCTTCTCTATTCTTGCTCGTCTCCTCTAAAATTTTTTTTGGGCCTTTCTTTCACATTTTTTAACCCGATTTTCTAAACTTCCACATCATTATCTCGTTTTCGTAGTCATGCGGTACCGTTGATCCTATAATCGTGTGGTAAACTCGAATCTTTGAGGATATTGATATATTTTTTGCAATACCATTCTTGCCAGCAACCTCTGGTCGATTTCCTTCTCTTCTTCCTTTTGACTTGTAAGTGTTACTTCTACGTAATCACATTGCACCGCCCTTTAACAAAAGGCGAACACCACTGACTAGCTTGAGGCACTGATTCTTAAAATTACTCAATGCATTATAATGAAGCAAAATATAAAAGGGTGCTAGTGGTCAAGCACGGCAATAACAAAACCAGTCAAATAGTCTAAATAAACATAACTTACGGTATTCGCCTTCTAGCTTACATTCATCTATACTCTAAAAAAGCGAACAGGTATCGGTTGATACAAATAAAACGATATACCAGTAGTAGGAGATAATAATGAGGCTTTAATAGTAAAACTGTTTAAACCCAGCTGAATCATACATCAAAATGAAGGTAAATAACGTCCTGCGCGCATAAACGTTAAACCAAAATCGTCATTGCAAAGGAGTTTGGAAATAAATGGTATAATTTGTTTAAGTAAAACTCATAAATGACAAGCTAAGTCAATTGAATCTAGCTACCCAGAACTTCTATGTTTAAAAAAAATAGGCAAAAGCTACGTTGGGCAAAAACAATAAATGAACGAAGTGAACAGGTGAGAAAACAAAGATTATAAAAATTTATCTCAAGGGCTAAGCCTAATAGTGAGAAACGACTAACGAAGAAACTTCTCCTAACTGAGAAGCAGACGTTGTAGCTGGTAAAAAGCTAATCTCTGACTTGAACCACGACATGTGTTTGTCGAGAGGTGTCGCGATAAAATAACGCCACAAAGATAAACTTGTACAATGCTGCTTCAAATAAAAGCTGCGATTTTTTTTGCCACCTTTCAATTCTAAGAAAATTTTCCTTCGCACTACTTTTTATCACAATCCATATTTGATAAAGACAGTTGCAAAGTATAGCTGATGCCCAAGTAACGCCGCAGTGATCTTGGTTTCTGGGCCACAATTTTTGGCCTCAGGAAGAAGTATGAAATGGAAATTGCTCGTAGGAACTTTGAGTACTGATTCTGCTCAAGAGCGAAAAATCTTCGGCCTCGCCGAAATAAATTTCAGCTATAACGAGCGGGAACGTTTCAAAGGGCGAATAAAAAATCTGCTTGCCTGCTCCCAGTGAAAGTAGCAAAACAGTCCTAGCGGTTCTTATAGTAATGAGGCGTATTCTAGCGAGCTCAAAGGCAAATCGCATAATTAGCATCATCAACTCAAAGAGACATACAGAAGCATTCTTAGTCACACAAAGGAAAACCGCGAAAAACAAAGCGAATTCAAAGGGAAAAATGCCTACCTTAAGGTGGAGGGCGGCCCAGTAAGCACGTGCAGCGAAAAAATGAAATTTTTACCGCTTTATTAACTGTGGCACCGTTTCAGAAAGCCGGAATCACTTCCAAGCGTTCGATAATTTTGGAAAAACAGACCTAACGGTTAAAACTCAAACAACTTAGCCTGCTGGCTCGCAGAGCGGAAGTGTCTGCTGATTCCGTCAAGCTCCCTAACCTCTTAAAAATCCATGAAGCTAGTAATAAGAAATGGACGTATGCATGCATTTACGTGGACATTCTAACCTGCAAACGCTGATATCAAAAAGAGACGTTAAAACACTGCTCTACTTTTTCTATTTTATACCATTTATTCGCTCGACGTGGCATTGCTGAGTTCAATCGCTCTTTTTTGTCGTTATCTCTCATTACCATGTATTTTTTTTGTTAATTTATCTTTAAACCATTCTTTTGTCTATCCTCCTAGTAGTCTAAAGTACGATGTCTGATTGTAGATCATTCATTTTCTGCGATAGGAATAGAGGGTCTCCTTGCCTTAGGTCTTTCTTCACTTTGAAGCTATGGACAATTTTTCTTCTAATGTGATCTTGTTGGTTCTGTTTCTAGTCATCATATCCACCAGTCTCCTTATCTTGATTAATATTCTTAAGTTTTTTATTGCTACATACAGTTTATTTTTATGTATCACGTCATAGCATTCTTTATAGTCCATGAACAGTATGTGAAGGCTTAAATTCCGTTCGAATGCATTAATTTGGTTGGTCCATAATAAAGAACTGGTCTGTCATTGATCTTCTTTTACACCCTCCACTACTACCTTTGTTTGATAATAACTCAAGCGGTTTCTAAGAATCTTTGCTAATACTTTCTAAGCTTACACCCAAGAATTCAATGATTCGATAGGTATTGTGGTCCACCATTTCTCGTTTTGTGTCTAGGGTAGACTAGAACATTAGTCTTTGTTCTCATCAGATCTTTGCTTTTTATTTTTCTACTCGCAACATCAGTGCTTTTCTGCCTTGCGCTAGAAATGTTATTTGTAAATAATTCACCCTTGTACCCTTATTATTATCGTGTCGTCTTACGTATGGCCTCTTCGGTTGGCGCTTCCATTGATCCATTCTTGGGGCCATTCTCTCTTATTCATCTGAATGGTATACGTGCGCACTTGTACTTTCTCCTTTTTCATTCAGAAGCCGTTGATGCTACACCTTTAATTAATATTTACAATTGTAAGGAGACTACATAGGCACATGTGAAGTCCGAACTAGCTGCAGTGAAGACGGCTGAGTTCCGATACAAAGCAATAAATTTAAAATTGCCAAAGGCGCAAAAGGGCCTTTAGTGCAACAACTGTACCAAATAGAAAGAAGAACGGATAAACTCGAAATAAAGGTGGTCGGTTGCTGGATAATCTGAACTAAACGTAGCACAATGGCCAGATTATGAGGTGTGCAGTATACAATACCACACACAATTTTTTGTAACAAATCGATATAATATTCATTAATATAATAACTTATACAAACGGCTTTAATATATCTAAAACGTTAATAGGGCCGGGTGCACCTTACTTTCCTTATTCTTCTTTCTCTTCTTAAAGTGTCTTTATTTGCATTTTTATATTATTAATAATAACTAGCTGCCTCGTTATAACGAGACCAAAGATCTTGGTGTTCTTTCCAATAAGAAGTTATTCTTCAACATATCACATGTTTATTTATTTATTTATTAATTATTATTTTAACTGCAACCAACAGCCAACTACTGTTCATTTACAGGTAACAGGACACATAACAAAAAAAATAAAAATTACAAATTTGTGAAAGTGCACACTTGATTATCTTCAAGTACTTCTAATATAGCAAAATATATCTATAGTTCAAAAAAAGTAATGCGACAGTATCAATAATGAACGTAATCAATTATTCTATGGATTATTCTACAAATATGACAGTGTAGGAGGAACACAGATACACAGGTGTTGTATCGATAATAACCTAATAATAATAGAACAACTTAGCTCAAAATTAGATGCAACCTAGACGAAAACTTAAACTTAAACCTAAACCTAAACTCTAACTTAAGCCCAAACCCACACTTAAATTTAACCTGATTAGGGCTGCAGTGCAAGTAGACAGTGCTCTTTAAAAATATTATACGAAACATTAAGGGCCGGTTGCAGAAAGCAATGTTAAGTCTGGTGTTAGCTAACGTCGCGTCAAAGTGAACAAAATCGCATCAAATTTTGTTTACTAATGTATTAATTACCATAAACATTTGAGATTTGATTCGTTTTTGTTCACTTTGACGTCGCGTTAGCTAACACCAGACTTAACATTGCTTTCTGCAACCGGCCCTAAATATATCTACAGTGTCAGCAATTGCGTTGTATATAGTACAAGATCTATACAAGGAGAACTCAACAGAATATTAGTTCTTGCAATGCTCAAATAAAATAAAGATCTATAACTTGATGTAGATTTTGGAAGACAAAAACACATTTTATTGAGAAAATTCCAGCATGACTCAATTTCGAAATGTTTTTTTTTCTGCAGAAACAGTAAGCTAGAAAGCTCACGTCTTTTCTCCAAGGTGAGTATACCCAAATGATAGATTAATTCTCTATAAGGTATCAAGGCTGGCTAGACAGCCCAAAAGTTTAAATTCTAAATATCTGACCAATTTACTTTGTACAGTTTCAATTTGTTTATTATGGCCTTGGTAGTAGGGGAACCATATTAATGATAAATATTTAAATTTAGGACGTACATAAGGATTGCATAGTAAAATTTGTGTTTATTTTTGATTAAATGAATGAGAATTCCTAATGATAAAGCATAAGTTCTTCATCGATTTACTTACTATTTTGTCAATATGGAAATTAAATGTAAATTTGTTAACATAATATACCCAAATCAATAATTTTATCATTTCGAAGAAGTGAACGTCCTTCCATTGTATAATTAAACAATATAGATTGAATTTTGCGTGAATAAGTAACAACAGCATACTTGCTAACGTTAAAAAATAATACTTTTTTTGAACTCCAATTAAAAATCTTTTGAATATTTCGTTGCATTGTTTCGCAAGCACTATCTACTTCAATATTTATCCATGTTTTAAAATCATCTGCAAATAATGCGTACTTCGCATTCTCTACTACCTGGGGTAGATTCTTAATAAATAACAAAAACGACAATGAGCCCAGAATAGACCCTTGAGGCACTCCAGAAATTGCACCGTACTTCTCCGTTCAGTTAAATATGATCTGAAAAATTCAACCAAGGTAATGGAATAATTTCTGAAACTTCTTTGTGGCGTGAATCTATAATTCATATTCTTTTTTGGGTATTTCGCCACTCTGCAAATTAAAATGATTAAATAACGTCAATGTCAAGTAATTCATTGGAGGTTGGTGGTTTTCAATCTCCGTTTTCTTGTTCCTTTTTAATTGTTAATCGTTGATAACGAGGTCAGATTGTCCCTCGAAACGTTCGTTATTTAATACGTTATTTAATAATTTTAATTTGCAGAGTGGCGAAATACCCAAAAAATAATATGAATTAAAGGTAATACAAACCAAAATTAAACAACTTTTTTAATAATATTTCGTGGTTGACTCGATCAAAGACCTTAGTGAAGTCGGTGTATACCTCATGAACCTGCATGCATTTGTCTAAGGCTTCACACAGTTCCTGAGTTAAAGTAACCAAATTTGTCAAAGTTGATCTTTTCGGCATAAAACCATGTTGTTCATCGACAATCAGAAGCTTTATACGAAAATATTTTAATATGTAATACTTTTAAAAAAATCTTAGCAACAGCTTGTAGCAGAGAGACAGACAAGTCTGTAATTAGCAACGTTAAACACTGGACAAACTTTGGAAATTTTCCATTTTTTAAGATACTCACCCTGTTTTAAACAAAGATTGAAGATTACAGCCAAAGGTTCGGCGAGAAACTCAGAGTACCCCTTGTAGATATTCATGGGTACATCATCAAAGCCGAGTGATTTGCTAGGTTTATATAGTTTTAAGGCACCCTTAACGTCATCTACAGTTATTTTATCAATGAAAAAATTGGATGCAGCATCCTCGTCCTTAATGTGATTATTAGTAATAGCTGTAGATGAAGTATGCTGAATATATACCGACTCAAAGTTTTTTGCAAACGCATGCGCAATTGCAGTATTAGCTTCCAGCCGGTCCTTATTAAACTGCAAGTAACCATTTTCAAATTTCCTTTGGCTTTAATGAAAGACCAAAATTGATTAGAATCATGCTGTATATATTCCTTAAGCACGGCACGGTAGCTTTTGTAAGCAACTCTAATTTCTAATTTTATCTGTTTTCTTAAGTTTTTAAATTTCAAAAGTAATTCATTTTTAGGTGACTTTAGCTGTTTGCGGATTCTACTTTTCTTCCGGATATCTTTTATTATCGACCTAGTGAACCACACGGGAAATTTATTATTCAGTCAGTATCACGCAATAGATGATACAACTCCAAAAAATTTCCTTTCTTATAATTATTATACTGCTGGTTATAAACAGATCCGATTTTATCAGCTTTTTTATAACCCAGAGAACAATTAACTGCTGGGTGATGATTGTCCTAGTGCACAAATGGGTTTTCCGACTTGCAAACTGATACTTCAACATGTTTTTTCATTTGCAAGTAAAATGCTACGATTTATTATTCATAATTGCAAATAGTTTTCCAATATTAATGCCCTGAAAGCTTTGTATTTCTCGCTAGTCAAAAGTAAACTTGAATACTGTGCACTGATTTGGATGCTGTATTACGATTATTATGAATATCAAATTGAAAATTTTTAAAGGAAGTTTTTCAAATTTCTTTGGCTTAAAACCTATAATGAGTATCCTGCCAGAGGTTTTCCCAATATTCTACTATGTGACACATTTGAAACGGCATCTCTTGTCCTTGGAGGAAGAAAAGTTGTGTTAAATGTTTTATTTAAATTAATGGAAAGCATGACAAATTGTCGGCTTATGTTGGTTAAATTAAATTCGAAATTCCCAGAATCGGTACTAGGAGAAATGGAGAAATTGTACATTTTTATGGGTCGAAAGTCAGTTATAAATCTTTGACAAATCAAATATTATCTACAATATACAGTCAAGTTTCTTATTTCAATGTTTTATTAATTCTAAATAATTCTACACTTTTTATGCTTAACGTAGCACATTTTTGGGCGGGGTGCTATTCTTTTTCGGCCATTTACCAACGTGTCCTCCTGCAGGAAGGCATGCAAAGTGAGCTACATTTGTGAACCTAAATGTCCCATTTTTTTGAAGTTGTCGCTTGCATCATGTATTGAGAATTCACTTTGATGTTGTGATTTCGCCCAAGAAATATTAATGGAGTTCTTGGAAGAGATATTTTTCGTGGATTCTCAAAATCAGACATGTTTCTGGATTTCCACCTGTGCGAACGTATGTTACCATTTTGGCAAACGGCGCCAAAAACATCTCGACGGTAGGCTTCCTTGTTGTATTATTTGCTTAGATTGTATACGCTGAATTTTTAGTCCTTTCTAGTTATGGGAGAATATATTTTGTCGTGTAAGTTTAGCCCCCCCCCCCCTTTCTCTTTGACAGGTTTGTGTGTGTGAGTATTCCATTTCTGCAAGAGTTTCGATGTCATATTGCTCTTGAGGCCGCATCCTTGAAAGATTTACCCTTCCTGCAGTCGAAGATTGCAACGCAGGATCGCTGTTCAAATCTGGCGTAATCACCTGGCTTCCTTGGCGCTTATCGACAAGCTTTTGATACGTTTGCTTGCTACCTGGGGATCAGCTATAGAAAGTCTGTTTCAGTCGACTTTATTTTTCCTTGGGCCAAAATTCTGGACTGCTACTTAACCTGCAGTATGGAATTATTTCTAATGTGTTTAAGTGATTCCCTTTATGTTCAGATAATTAATAGCATAATGTACAGCTTACCTGTGTACAGCTAATTATTTTGAATTACTTTGAAGCACTGAGACCACTGTTTAGACACTCAATGCCAAATCGATTTTAGGATTTGTCTTACATACCATCCAAGTTACTATTATTTTGTTTTTGGATCTTGTAAAGCAATTCTTCATGTATTTAGATCGTTTATATGGTTTATAAATTGTTAATGTTATGTGTTTAGTATTTACCTATTTTCGCCTAAACTTTAGTTATAATGTTATTGCATTACCTATTTGGTAATAGTTTTGTTTTGGTCCTGAAACTGGCTTTCTTTGCCATTGGACAATAAAGCATTATTATTATTATTAAAAATAACCTCCTTGTGGTGCATGTTTACAAAAAACAAGTATCGCCAAAAGCATCTCCGACAGGTCGCGTCCAAAGCTTTGGTCAAAGTATGGCACTAAGAGCCGGTTGCAGAAAGCAATGTTAAGTCTGGTGTTAGCTAACGTCGCGTTAAAGTGAACAAAATCGAATCAAATTTTGTTTACTAATGTATTAGTTACCATAAGCATTTGAGATTTGATTCGTTTTTGTTCACTTTGACGGCGCGTTAGCTAACACCAGACTTAACATTGCTTTCTGCAACAGGCCCTAAATATCTTAAGTAGAATACAACGTATTCGAAACGGCAACAATTCACAACATGAATATTTTTAACAAAATCACCCATTTTGCTTAGCCTGGAATGCAGCAATTTGGTTGTCGGTTTGAACACAAAATATATCAATCATTATTTTGAGTTGATATAGAAGTTGCCAAAACAGCGGACTTGAACGATGCAAGTATAGGAACACGTCAGAAACGGAAGAATTACTTCGATTTGACGAAGAAAGCCACGCTCGGAGAGTAGATGGCCCGACCTTTTCCCTATATTGAATGCTGGACAACAGAATTTGCCAAATATTCGACACACTCGACTGTAAAACCTTTCTCTAATGCGACAATGCGAGAATTGAAAGCCCTAGCATTGTAAAATCCGAGAAAAAGTCGAGAAATAAATACAGCGGCAGATAATGTCTTCCCTGGCTGCAGAATTACGCGTTACTGCCTACTCAAGGACAGATCCTGTTTCAATATCTGCTCTGCCAAGACTGATTCACTTGGTTCGCCACGACTTACGTGGACTCCGATTCGCCTTGCTTGCAACCAGAATTTGGATCAGTATTCAAGCGGCACACGGACATTTTAAAACTCCTTAACACACATTTTCAACGCATTGTATATTTTGTATTAGTAAATAAGATGGCAAAAGTCGCATTTGGTCACACCCTGGTATTAGTTCGGCGAATGGAAATTCTGTATAGCCGCCAGATTACTACATTCACTGTCTTATAGCATGCGTAACATAGGGAAACGCCAATGGTAAGTTTAGCTAAAGATCAGCATAGCCTGTGCTGGGTATTAATAGACTTGTTGAACCTTTTAGTTGATCTCAGCTGGACTAAAAACTACAGAAGATAAATAGAGGAATGTGGTGGCTGTGCGAAGACGACTTATCTGTTCTTCGTGTAATATTAAACTTTGCTTTGAACGGCGCAACTCGGGAACTAGATCACAATATTTAGTAATCCACATCTTCTCTATGGCCTATTGCTGCATCATAGTAATTAGATAATATAAATTTTGAAGCTTTCATAAAAGCGATTTTCTAAAAAAAACCTTATATTCACATTAAACTTTTTTTAATTAGCTTGTTTAAATTTGCGTAGCATCTCTAGCTTGAGAGAGTAAAGACACGGGTTAGGGCTTTGAACTTGTAATTTTTAATTTTACTTATCAACTTATACCCACTTCTTGCCTTATTTGATCTTTCACATCCTGCTCCTCCCATCTCACTTCCCTAATATTGCTGTATCTTGGGAACCAGATGACATAAAGAAGTGGGCACGGTAAGTTTTCTTATACGCATACTTTCTGAGGATGAAAGTTGCGTTTCTAGCTTAATGGCGGCGTTACCAATCTCTTTAGAATCATTTCTGTTAGTTTTGCATTGCACGATTTTAACGGTGTCGGATAGTTGTGGCCGTAGATGGTGTCGGCCTCGGTTACCAATAGCACAGACTTCTGTGCCTCTTTAGTTGTAGCCAAAAATTATGAGTAAATTGTTTATGCAATTTTAATTTGAATAGTCTCTTTTGTGTTTCAGGCAAATTCCGTAAAGAAAATATTGGTAAAAGTCGTCTTGAAGGTCCATGACAGAGCACTAAGGAAAGAGATTAACTCGTTTGCGTTGCAACTCTTACACTATGACCTCAAAATTACCGCCGGAGGATTCTTCATAATAGATTTTACATTAATCTATACTGTATGTTTTGTTGGGTATTGTAGTTTAACGAATTATTGAACTATTTTTTCTTGCAGATGATCGGAGCCATCACTACATACCTAGTCATACTTATTCAATTTGATATTGCGCTGCCACGTAATTAGGAAGTAGTTGTTAGCCGCTTATGATTGACCCAAAAGCTATTTTATGCAATATCATGTCTTTGATGTAACTTGCTTTAGAATAAAATACTCGTTCTTGCAGTGATTCAAACTGAATAGTATTTTTATTAATATTGCCTCTTCTTTTTTTATTAATTTTTCAGCCAAGCTTAAAACATAAATATGTCAATAAATCGGAGGTGATATGCAAATTTCACAAAACAGTTATACTATTGTATGCTGCACATGAAGAATTCAAACTTGCATAATGAAATAAAGAGACAAAACGGATCATAAAGAAATAATTTATTTGGGTATAGACATATGGAGAGCTTCTCTATAGATTTCACCAGATTATGGTGGAGGTTGTAACGCATTGTGGACTTAATGATCTCACGTGCTCACACCGGTGACTATGGCAACTTGCACTCTCGAATCACCCTAGCTTGGTTTGTATTCCATTTTAAACTAGCCTTTAGTCAGACATCCTTTCTTAAACCTTTCGTATTGGTTTCTCTTGGCCGACGCGGAGTGCAGTTCTTTACGAGATTTCTAAAACAAATCAATGCTGAAGGCGTCAACGAGTCTTTATACAACAAATGTGTTCAGATAAAAATTAGAACTCAAAAACTCAGAAGCAGCAGGCAATCGCTAGATATTTTAAGATAAGAGGGCCTCAATAGCAAAATAAGCTAAGTAAATAGTACACAGTGTGTAATGTTCTACAATACATCCGGGTGGGCCCGATAAACAACAACGCTAACCCACACAATTAACAAACAATTAACTGTGACATGTCTTTAGAATTGGAGAGCTGAAGACCATAAAATGTTGGAAAATAAAACTTCGGCGAAGCCTAAGCGGCGAACACCTCGCAGCTGTGTATAAATTGCACAAAACCGAGAGGTTGGAGTTCAAACATTACTCGCGCAAAGCAACGGTAAGTGTCCAGATGATCGAACTCAGTCGAATCGTCCAGCAGATACACATATCCCACAATATTTAAAAGCTGGAAACTACCAATAGGTTACATGATAAAACTTTCCTTGGCTGCTCCCATCAGGGAATTGTTACTCATGGCCAGACGCCATTTTAGCTCTAAGAGTACTAGCTGCTGATCTAGGCTAACTGGCTGAAAGTTGTGTTAATGTAATCTTCGTGTGGTGAAACGAGGCACCACTGTCAAATTCCCAGCAGGGATTCTAGATACAAACCCGGTTGAGATTCTGAATCTAATACCAGCGGCTGCAACCAATTGAACCAATTTGAATGAATTCAAATAGTCCGTCATATAAACAGTGCAGAAACTCGACCAAATACTGGGCCAAAAACAGCTCTGCCTTTATCACAAATTACGCTGTTGATTCGCCGAGAAGGCGTCGAAGATAATCTTCCAAGAGCATCTCAAACAAGCCAAAATTAGGCAAAACAGCATGAAATAAATCTTCATCAAATTTTTCTTCATGAATTCCTAGAGTAACCCACAGTTGGAAAGCAACAAAGCACTACGAGGCCTGTACATAGTGTACATAGAGCAAAACGGAAAGAACGCCAACCCACTCGCAAAAATTGCTGATAACAAAATCATACTAGATGAAAAACAGAGCAGCTTGGCAAAGCAGATAAGGTGGACCGACACGCAAATAACGAATAGATGCCCTAAAGGCGATTTTACATCATAAACGTGATTGGGAGCGCCGCAGGCCATTTCACACCGGAACAAGCTCGACTCAAAATAATAAATCTGGAGTGTACCATCTCGAAGGGTTGGTTACACATTATATGGCCCAGGATTAGTAGACAAATTTTAAGGAAAATATAGAAACATGTAGCCCTGTTTTTTGACAGAATTTTCCCTAGAAGCGACCTTTTAAAATACTCTGGGGTGCCTATGTTGCAGTTAATTGGAGCAAGAAGCAGAAGAAGATATTGTCTGTTTATTAGAAAAAATCACGGTAAAGTACTTCATATTATATTAAAGAAAAATGTTATTCGACAAAAGTTGTGTAGAATGTAAAACTTTCTAATAAAAATAGTTTTATAAAGGTTATTCGATATTTCTGAAATATTGCATGATGCATAATTTTAGATTGTAGACAACTTTCTTAATGATGTTTTTCGGTGTTCAAAACAGATAAATAGTATGCCAGAACAAAAGATGTTTTTTAACTACGGCTAAGATCTACTTGATGCGACGGCAGCAGCCTAGGGTCGCTCCTAGAGTACTAAGGAGCATTTGTACCAAAAATCAACACAACTTAATTTTGGATGTGGTATATATTTATTATGCCCTGGGCTAATAAAACACATCATCGATAAACATAAAAATAGAGCAGTGAAGACGGCACTGAGAGGTCAAGGTAAATACAACAGCATGCAGTAATCTTAATCACTGGTTTGTTAAAATAAACGTTTTTTAGTTTAAACACACACTGAGACATTCGCACTTTGATAAACATATCGCTATCTAAGTTACAGCTGAATACCTGCGTTTACAAAGAAGTTGCCTGAATTAAGACTACTCTACAAAAGGAGTTGTTATCAGATTCCGTTTTGGACCGCTGTGAAAACACAGTGCAAACATTATGTAGCTTAAACAAACGTCCTGGGTTTACTGTTAGCTAACTGTTAAATTCGCTTAAACTATGACATATGACAAGAGAAACACACATATGCTTCCTTTCATTGACGAGAATAGTTTAGCGAAGTTAAAATACGAAATTAATTCGTATATAACTAACAAGCTGCCACGGTACGACAAAATACGACGCCTCTCCCACAGTAGCTCCTACAAAGTATTTTAAGAAGCCCAGACATCCATTCACAACTTAGTTCAACACTAACGCAACTCGCACAAATTATGGAGTCCGGTACTGCCTTCAGCATCTCCACATTTCAGCACTACAGTTCTGGGTAACTTATAATGTTTTGTGCACTTAATTGGCACTGCACTGAGCATTCAAATTAACTAAATAAAGCTGCCTTGGTTCTTGGTACAACAAAGTTTACATTTGCCAATCCTGCGACTTCAAAATAATTTAAAGGATGCCCCAGGCACGCGCCACGCTTGCGCTTGGATATGCAGCACCCAAGCACCTCTTAATTGTCTCGAGAGCTGGTCGGCGTTCTCTGTCCCACCCGTAGCTTCAAAATATTAACGGAAAAGCACTGCGGTAAGAAAACGTTTACGCAATAACACCTGCAACGCAGCGCAAATCCGCTCACGTAAAATTCCCTGATAAGTTATAGTTTATGTTTGAAAGAGTGGCATTCTGCCGCTCAAAAGTTATTAAGACTAGAATGGAGCAGGACTTAATTCGACGCCAATTAGCTAGAGCAATAAACTTTTAAGCATTTTGGAATTAAGCTCCGTTAAGTGCGATAAGCGGGACGGTGGACTTTAAAAATAGATTTCTGCAAGACAATCTAAACGTGCGGGTTCTTTAATATGCACAGGAATTCCCTTAGAGTCAGATTACTCGGGAAAGAATGCTCTTGAACTAGAGAGAAGAAATTATCTAACCAATCAGTAGACGATATGAGAGTTTCTTTGAATGTATCTCATGTGGGGATTGGAGCAAAAATTATACAGTACTCATAGAAGCCAAGAATCGGGCAGATTTATAGGAACTGCAAATATTCGATAAAAGTAATGATTTTCTAAAATTGTAATAGTAGAACTATCCGGTGCAGCTTTATTCACGGAATCATAATGCTCATTTCATGAACATATGTTTTGCTTCACGATCCCTGCGTAACATAATATCGGCGTCTCCGAGCTGACTTGGCTTGACAAGCGCAACGAATTTTTAACTCTTTCTCCCTTGTGCATAAAGAGCAGTACAGGCGTCAATTTTCAAATGCACCGACTTCAGAAAATAGTGACGAAGAAATGGAGGCATAAACATAGCGTTACAGTAAACAGGAAATAGCGGTGCCCTAATTACTATTGGCGACCATAGGTAGAAATAGAAAAAGAAGTAGCGGACCATTGTATAGGAGGTTTTATGTTAACTATCAGACGGTTTTATACCTGGGAGTCCTGAATAGCATTAAAAGCTCGTTGAGGAAATTTCGACCTCAAAAATTGCTTGCCCTGTCTCGGAGTTGTGCTGTGGAATTGTATTTTGAACCCTGGTGAGATATATAAGAGAACTTCTTGTCAAGCCATTTTATTTTTCTTTAGTTCTTATAGCT
This sequence comes from Agriotes lineatus, assembly GCA_940337035.1. Lineage (NCBI taxonomy): Eukaryota > Metazoa > Arthropoda > Insecta > Coleoptera > Elateridae > Agriotes > Agriotes lineatus. Next base: position 82,544,813 of record OW679203.1, read on the forward strand.
GCATAACCATTTGGAGCAGTTTTGGTATAAAGTTGGCGAGTCTGCCTGTATATCGGATACGTTTCGGCAATGTTTTACCTTATACTACTTCAGCTTCTCGCATCAAACAAAAATTCAAACACGCATGTGGCTCTTGGCTTCATTTAACCGTCTGTCATTCCGCTCGAATCTCTATGCAGTCGCATTTGCAGCTGGCTGTCCCATCGCGTCTATTAACGCTCGTTTTCAATATTTTCCAGAAGCGCAATCAATGGGAGCGGGTGAGATGCTTTTCTTGAATTTAAAAAATATTAGTCGTTCTCGCTCGCACCAAGACGGCTTCGTCGTCATCGGGCGAAGTTACTGCTTTCCTATTGGTTACACCTGGCACGCGCGAGACAGCAACTTGGGGTAAATTCGTGGCTTCTGGCTTTCTTGAGACAGACGGTGCTTGACAAGTAGTGAGAGTGGGATATTGTGTTTCGGAGTGCAGTGCTGGTAGTGTCCGCTTTGTTGGCTTAAGCCACTCATTAATTACGGAGGCCGGTTGGCCTGATTAATCCGTCTTTTTGGACGGGATTCTCCCGAGTGAGATAATTACCGGCCACGCCGATGTTTGTAATTGCCAAGGGGGCAGAGCACATTTCGTCCCGCAAATAATGCGCAGGGGCTCTATTGGACGCCGGTGCTTCCATCTACATTACGTCAACAGCAGTAAAAGCGATAACCGTCGCTCGCTTACAACAAGCAACGCCACGCTTTGAGGCCAATCCACTAATTAAGGTAGTGTGCGCTTTGCTGTATCTAAATGTAACTAAAACTCATATATATGCCGTCCGACTCTTCATTGAATCCTGGTGCATTCACCTATAAATTTAACATATGTGTAATGAACTCGTTTTGTCGCAAGCTGACTTTGCATTGTAATTAAAACTCACATATTTGCCATCCGACGCTTCATTCAAGGCCTGGTACATTCACGTACAAATTTAGCATTTGCGTAATAAACTTGTTTTGTCGCAAGGTGACATTTAAATATAATTGAATTTAACTTATTGTCCGCCTTAGTTGTGCGTAATAGTTATTAGTTAAGGGGTCTCCCAGCTGGGCTTTATTCCTTTTAGCATTTACCCCTTATAATTTGCTAGATTGTTGTACATGCTGACCACGTGGACACAGCTGTAAAGTTTCGGCCATGTGAGGTGGCCTAATAGATATGTTAACTATAAATGAGTTATGATTTTCCCTTGTTCTTGTGCATGTTTGTTTACAGGGTGACTTAATCGTTGTGTCAAGATCGATGTAAGCTGGGGCCCGAACGTGGTGAATAAGCGTGCTTGTCGCTACGCTGCTGTCTCAAGAGTTAGTAATTGAGAATCCTACTCCGTTTGGCTTTCAAGATCCGGTTAAGCGTGGGTTTTTCCTATTGGACCTCGTGGCGCCCATTTATTTTGTAACATCCTATACCTACCGACCCGCTTGCCCTGTGGTGTCCCGTTTGTAGGACCACGCCCATCTCCCTGAGCGTATTCGAGACGTGGCCTTGAGCCTGTTTTGTAGCGATTTCCAGGGTAAGTGTGGATGTTTTTCGGACATAATTAGTATTCGGCACTCGCTCAACCGTGAGTGACGTTAAAGCAGTTTGATACTGTAACATGCTATCCATCCGCCATTTAATGCTTCGCAACTATTTTTTAAAGCGATGCATTACCTCTCTTTACACGAAAGTATTAAAGACACTAAATACATGATAATTATTATGAGCGACAACATATTATTGAACAATTATACGTAGTACATCAGCTGCTTCAAATAACCAGAAAATACAACTGTCTAACACAATAACAATTCTTTATCTAGTACCAAAATAATTAATATAACAATAAAAAAAGTAAGAAGCACGTGTATAACTATTAAGACGATGTTTAGCAAAAGAGATCTCAGTTTAAAGTTTAAAGTAACGATGGTAAAGTGCTTTGTTCTTCTCCAGGAGATGGAGGCATAAGTATGTAATAGCTTGCCTTTTACAGTATTGTTTAACTTTCCAAATGATTGCTCCGTTATAATTTTGTCAAGTCGTAAAAGCCAGATTACTCCTTCTTCAACTGAATTGCTTCAGAGGGTGGTGGTCCATTTAAACATTCGAGTAAACGCAAACAAACGATAGAGAAAACATAAAATAATTCTATTGTTCTGTTAAATACATAAATTAAAATTCTAGAAACTTTGTACAACAGATTTCTAAATAAATCGCTTCTTTGCTCCTGTCAGATGGGCAACCAATTTAACAGCACTGTCAAGCTGGTCGTCAGCCACTGGTTTGGCGAATTCTGAACAGCAATCTTGAAATGAACAAGGCGTCGGGATAATACAATTTATAGCGTTAAGAATTGTCACAGTTAAGTAAAGAGGGCAATAAGAATGGTTTAAAAACTAGCTCTTTTCATGTTTGAGACGGTTGCAAAGATAAGTGGCTTCTAGAATCTTTCTGCTAAGGAGGAATGGAAATCTGCAAACAATAACAGCAGATGCATCTTGAAGGATCTTATGGCCGGCAACTCCTTGACGTTTAGCAATGGTTGATGATGATATAATACCTCACCTAAGATAAGTGGTGTTCAAAGCTACTAGTTTTTACTGAATGCCGTGTTTTACTAATGTAAACAGTATCATGTGATCAAGGTAACTCTTAAGCACATTTTGAAGATATCGTATTCAATTTATTATTGGGTGAATGGATAATCTGTGAGATAATGGTCGAACGTTTAAAAATCATTCTGATCCTTGTTTCTGAAGCCATTGCTACGGGAAGATTGATTTCTCAAGGTTTTGGTTGCTGTAGATGGAGATTACGATTGATGGCGGACTGTATATTTTTAACAAGGTAACCATTGTTCCTAGAAGTTTTTTGAATACTATTTGATTCAGTGTGGATGTTATCGGGTTATCATATAAAAGCGACATGGTGCACAAACGAAGTGATGACTGAAAGGGCAATTGCAAGAGGCAAACCCATAGTTTCCGCTAAAATGTATTTATGGCTATCCTTGAAATAAAAAAGTAACACAGAAGTATTTTTTATAACGGCATAGCTATTGCATTAGTCTTAGTAAATAGGAAACCGACGTCAAGGCTTACGAGTATAAGCAAAACCACTTACAGTGGATGAAATGTAATCAATTGAGCAGTTCACCTTCTGAAAGAACTGTTGAGTATTTTGCTATTGAACAAGTATTTTACTGACAATGGCATATCTTGTTCGGTAAGACCATACAGCTGAGGCGGCTTTAAATCGCGAGGAGTTAATCTTCGTTGGTTCTCAGTGGGACGATCTGAAGATCTTATAAGTGAAGTGGCATTCGAGTTTGGAAGTTTGGTCGAGTGAAAGTGCAAAGACCTAATCTTATTGTCGGTTCGGACTCGGTTCAACCCATAGGCATTACCTTTATTTGCCCACAAAATCGAGATAACAGAATCAGCCATGTATGCTGCTAATGGAATTATTCTCTTTCTTGGTTATGATACCCTTGGAAGGGGTAGTAATCGTAAGCACTTGATTGTTTCCAAGGGGACAAAATCGACTATATCTTTAGAAAGTGTTTGCATTGAAGATTTGAGGGAGCTAGCGAATAATTTAAATCTTTGGAAAGAATGAATCTCAGTTGGAGGAGATGCTGTAAAATTAACAATTTATAAAAGCTTTAGAATCACCTTGACCATAGGGAATTTTATTTGATGAAATTAAGAAATAAAATTTACAAAGATTAGTCATATTACTTGAAGTGCTGTTGACGTTTCTTCACTTTGCATGCTCTGGAGATTAATGATGTAGCAATCTCGTCTAACCTTATAATATTCTGGATTTTTGCAATAGTGTTGACTTGTAATAATTTATGCTCAACTAACCTTTGTCAAATTGCAGCATCCAATTGCTTGTACTTTTTGGCAGCTACAGAAGGCCAAAGTTTATTTAAATACATGAAAAAACACAAATAAATAACAATGATATATAACGATGTTTATAAATTCATAAAATGTGTATCCAAACTAACAGAAGATTGTACAATTAACCGATATGTTCTGCAATAAGTTGCTGTTCTCGACCTGGTGGATAGCCAAACAGCCAGACAGAAATTTTGAGCTGAACGACGTGGTGACGTCTGAAACTGGTTTATCGATCGGCCCTAGGTTGGCGCCGCGTAGTGGCAAAGGCTGAAATTGATCTGTAACAAAGCGAATAGTGTAAAAAATGGCAGTTTGCTCTCTGGCCAGACGGTTGTCGTAACTGTGGTTTTTAGCATTTAAAACGAGCGCCAGGGGAAAGCTTAGCCCATTAAGCGACCCCGTTTCTAGGGAATTTTTTAGTCGGGTGAGTTAGACTTCAAAGTTATTTTAGGCAAAACAAATCTCTTTTATTTTAGCGGCGTCCTGGCTGTGAATTCTAGCGGTGTTACGGGGTAAAAAAGTAATGGAATCAGGTTACGATCCAAAAACCGGTCGTGGGGAAATGTGCAGCTCACTGACACTAAATGCCATGTCAAGAGGGAGAGAACTCACGATAGAGGGCTCTCCAGCTAGTTCGGGATTGCACAATGAAGAGGTAGAATTATATTGCCAAGCAAATGATAAAAAATGTGGATCTACGTACACTATCAGAATATTTGCTGATCTTGAAGGTTAGTGTCGCACACGTGCAGAATCGAGCTATTTATCTTCCTAGAAATTTTATCTTTGGGGCGAGGTTTTAAACTCACAGAATGTCACGAGAGATAAGCTACTCGCAAATCCTAAACTGGTGTTTAATTAATTTGTGCTTGGATAGCCTTACAACCATTTATATTGCTCACATAACAGAACTTAGGATCCAAAGGGTAAACGACATGTTTATCTAAAAGGGTATAGAAGGGGAAAGTGCCAACACTTTTGATAGGCGTTCTAAAAGAAAATTAGTGAAATTAGTTGTAGAAATATTGAGTAGAAATGCACAAGATAATGGTGGACAAAGGCTATATACAGGAAAGACTCCATTACCTTCCACCTGTTTAATTTCATTGATTATGAAATGTAATTTAATTCAAATTAACGAAATAAGTAATACCCCTTCGCTGCTATTCCACTGAGAAAAGATATGTCTGCACGACTTAGGTAATTGGATAAGAAATTACCTAATATAACTTTTTGTTCAAAAATGGCTGATCTGTACGTAGAATTGTATCCAGTATACATTTTATCAAAATATTTAGGCCTAGCAATCTTTACCATCGATGGTTCTTCAGGCAGAAGGCATTTAAAACCTATAAAATTCTGTAGCGTTTATAAGATATGCTTTCTTGCATTAAAATCTATCGTATTTTGTTACTCTGTTTTTACCGAGTTAAGGTTTGTACTCTCTCATCAACAAGGTTTACTGCAGTTTGTAGACGTATTCGATATGCTGATACACAAGAGCGTTTTCTTTATAATGGTTGTAAACAATGAATTCCAAGGCGCATTACTAATAAAAGTGTGGGAGACAATTATGGAATTTGATTCTGCCCTTAACCGTTTCACTATACTATCTACGCATGAAAGAGTACGAACACATTGCATCAGTACAATTTTGTTTGGACTAGTGTCAATAACAGTGCTCTATACGTCTATGGGAATTACATTCTGTAAAAGCCTTATACAGGCTATGGGAATATTTACTTACTTCTTACAATCATGTTATCGATACACTGTAAGAGCACTATTTTGCTGTCATATTTGGTCAATTCGCAGCAGATTGCAGTTGTTAAATGAATTCTGTGCAGAGCATCTATTTTCCAATATTAACAAAGACAGCCAAAGGTATGACGATATTTTGAATTTTATGCAAATGTCAACACAGCATTGTCATCTGGTCGACAGTGTTAGAATCATCAACAAAATCTATACAATTCCACTTCTGCTAAGCTTTGGACTGGATTTTTACATGACTGTGACTAAATTGTTTGTATTAATCAGATGGGTTTGTTTACAAGATTACAGCTTTGGAAGTCTTTATCACATTTTGCTGGTGACATATTTATATGTCTCCCATACTATAATGATTGTACTAACATGTGAAAGCTTGAGAAATCAGGTGAGGCTATTTACAGGTCGAGTCCGCTAGCTTGATTCTAGAGTATTTTGAAAACGCTATAGTCTGGCTGATCTTATAACTAGATGACACTAATTATTATTATTATCTTTAGGAAAGCGCATTAAAGAAAACCGTAACAAAGGTTTGCTTGAGAAGAAAACGCCAACAGGTATTCTATTTTAAATTTTTATTATAAACATGACTAAATATAGTTACTAAAACGTTTGCTTCCAGATAAATGCGATTTTCTTGCAATTTCTTCATGATGATATAAAAATTACTGCAGGGGGATTTATGACCATCGACTACACTCTACTATTCATAGTACGCTCGCAATATTGTAAAATATTTATTTTCGATTTCATATTGGTGCTTTTTAGATGTTCGCTGCTATGTCTACTTATTTGATAATACTCATACAATTCGACACCACTTTATTGCGTAAGAAAAACTGGTGTATTAGCAAGACGCTGATTGACTAATACTGTTATGATATTATCTTGAAATGATTGTATTGTATTAAACATGGATATTATTCTACTTCAATCTACAATATATCTTTATTATTATGTAGCGGGTATACTATTCTATGTCTGCATGTGTGTTGCAAAGAAGAATTACAAATATAATTTCATAGAGTTAATACAAATACATGTTAAATACAAAACGGATTTATGGCCCCGCACAGCGCAAAGAAAGTGGTTCAGCTACTTCAGCGAGACGAAAGGTTGGCTTGTAGTACAGAAGAAAGTCTGGCTAGCTATAATCGAAGTAGAAGTGTATCTTTTCTACCAGAACGATTATCTCGACGACGCGAAGAGTGCTCAGCGTTGAAATATTACTTATATTTTGCCTCACTTTTGAAGTGCTTATCTTACTCCAAAAATTCGCATAACTGTACTCCGATTCATAAATAAATTACGCAGCATGAAGTTTGAGAATCACTATATTAAGGTAACACATCAAATACATTTTTCGTCAATCATAGCTAAAATCCGGAGCCGCAACAAGCAAACCTAAAAATTTTGATTGCTCCTGATGTCATGGGATACTGCAAACCTTTAGGTGTAAATCGGCCCAAGGATTGCTGGCGAATTAATAGACAATACATAACAGCAATAGGCGAAAATAACGAATAATAAAAATAAAAATTCTCAAAGGTGTTCGCAAGTACTAAAATTCAACAGGAAAAACAATGCTAATAACGTGTTTACTTAAGGCGTTACGAAGCGCCTAACAAGGATGCATGCAATACTAAGGCCCACCTAAAGAATTAAATTCTTAAATATTTTACAGCTTGCATCGTTTAGTTTATTAAAAACTCAGAGTATTATTGACGCACAACATATATTGCAAATAAATAGAACATAGCTACTCAACTTTAAATACAGCAATTTAGGTGGCAGTAATGAACGTAGAATTAAAATGAAGCATTCTTCAGCTGCGTGAAGGTTGATGGCTAAGGGCAGAGGCCGCAAGCGTGAGAAGCTTGCGATCTGGACACGTAACGAGTAAATTAGATTAACCTACGAGTTATCTAATGAAAAGATTTTCGCGGCGGCGTTAACCATAGTATCGCTCTTCAATCAGGCTGATGTTAAAAGGACTGCAAGCTTGCTTTAAATATCCGAACAGGGGTTGAAATAAAATTCCGCTGCACAATAACCAGACGTGAAACGAAATTTTTGGCATATAGGCTCTGACTTAGTAATGTTTGTAAATGACGTAAAATGTCAAATGCGACATCGGCTCTGACAGTTCCGTAAAGCTTCGCAACTGAAGTGGGAATCTCAGCACGGCTCTGGGCGTTTTCGAAATTGAATATGTTAGCAAGTACATTTGTAACTTAAAATGGCCGAGAGGGTTTTGCGAAGTCTATATAGATGTTTCTTCGTCATACTTTGATAATTCAACTACTGACTTCCATTTCCATATCTTTTGCTACATCAGTGCAGAATGAAACTGTTCTAGAGACAGATATTAAACTTCGGAGTTTGAGATATTAAACAATTTTTCTTCTTCCCCAGATGCTAAATTAGCGAGAACTACTCCATAGCTGAATAAAAGAATCAGCTCCGTCCTCGCCTAAGTTTTTGAGATTATTAACCAGCGAGATTTAATTTTCAATTAGTATTTTATCTATTCTGTGTATTGTATTCATTGACATATAAAGCGTTGATACACGGAAAGTGTGTCTTTAAATATATTCGATGTGAAGGTCGAGAAAAAAATTTTGCTTCAGTCGTGCTGGATGGAAATCGGAATATCATATTGATAATCTGCGTTTCGGAGCTGAAAATATTCGACAAAGGCTGTAATTTCCAACGTTGACACGGTGAGGCTTTCCCAAACAGTTACATTTATGTAACAATAACGCTCACACTACTTACCTTTTGTTTGACTATTCCTGGTTAACTCAAAAACATCTAGTAAGTTAACTTGCAGGGAACGAACTCAACGAATTTCTTACCCCTTCTCTTTTGTGCATAATATGTAGTTGCTTAATGTGGTTTAATAAGATAGTCAATGCTTGAACTGATTTAACAAATACGTATACAAACATCGCAGAAATTGGTCAACAAGAAATTGAAGGCATTAAGTTAGGGTATTAGGATAGGAACTTCTAGGTAGAACAGCTCAGCAACAAAGGCAGTCAATTCTGCCAAGAGAGAAACTGGGTAGATATGAATACATTTTGTATGTCACTTAACACAAGATTTTATACTCGAAAGTTTCATTCAGATAGCTTTTCTACTGCTCAATAATAGTTAAAAAATACATTATTAAAAGTGCGAAGATATTTTGAAAAGCAGACTTAAGGGCTTAACATAACCAAACTGATACCAAAGTAAAAGCGTTAACACATTGCGCAATCGCTGAAAAAAGATGTTAGTATACTAAAAGACGTGGACAATTAGAGCTATGATGTGTAGTAACGTAGTTGGGCAATATCAGATCCTGCTTGAATTGTTAAAATTTCTCGAATAATACATCTAACTGATTTATTTATAGATATTAAGAATACAAGTTTGATTATGAGCATCTTAACAAAATGAGTTTTATTACCAAAACGAGGCGGTGAGCCGAGTTTTGTTGCAATCAAACGAGTCTCGTTAAGTGCCATAAGCAAACGTGTATTGTTCAATATTTTATCTTCATCAATAAATTCGGGTTCAATGTATTTTTTTTATAAAAAGGGTGCGGTAATATCCATTACCGCACTCAGTGCGGTAATAAAGTTTTTAACGATACTAAAATTAATTTGGTTAAGGGTTTATAACAACACCGATAAAGATAAATAATAATTACAACACAGAAGTTTTAACATAGGAAGGATTGATGTTAGGTAAAGGTTGACCACCACCGTTGCATTTTTATGCACACGGAGAAGGGATTGTGCAGACCGTTAAACGTTTGCGCCAGAGCTGAAGTTTTCGCGAAGATATTCAGTTGGTACAGAATAATTTCCAGGTGACAACTTGCAAGCCTTAAGTTTTGTGTTCTGTCGAGAATTATAGAGCTCACCTTAACTGTACCTTAATTACTCTGTAACAGGTTAATTTGTCCACTCAGACATCAGGGGGAAGAGCCGTTAGCTACAAACGATACTGATTAGGGCTAGAGGATGATCACTAAAGGTGTTAAATGTTAGACACCACCACGCTACTAACTAAATCGAATAGTCATTGTGAGTGTGGAAGCAACTGATTCAACTTTATCAGTGATTGAACGACGATCCAACGAACAGCTGTACTGAACTTACCTTACTCCCATCTGCTTACAGCCAACTGAATCCTTTTACAGGGAAAAAATACACAAGGCACACTACTAAAGAAGAGCAAAACTAACTAAAAATAAACTATATTAACGTAGAAAAATATATGTGTACGGTGAACATCAAATGGGGTATTCGATAAAGGTTAGTGAGGTTAATTGCGCAACGTTTAAGCTAAACATATGCTGTAAACTTGATAACAAACAATCTAACTGACTCAAAGGCGGTAGCAACTTTTATTACACAACAATTGAACTAAATACAAACATTAAAACTTGAAGGTAAATAATCAAGATGGTTTAATGACGGCAATTTTTATTCAAAATCTTAATTTTAAATTATCAACATCGCTGCGCAACACGGCGACACTTCAGAAATCACGTTACTGGATATTGTGCGTTCGTTAAAATTACTACAAAAGTGACACCATACCGTTTGAGGGATTTAGCTGCTATGATAATGATGTCCAACGAAGCTGCAAGTCGGGCTCAAGCGATTGCCATAATATACTGGAAGAACTGCGAGAAACGGCATAGTGTGCGATATGTCAAACGAATCTGAACGGTGTTATATCCCCATCAAGGGTAGAACGAAGAACGTAACGATAGGCGAGGTAGTTTTATTACAAACGAATTGGCATAGAAGGGGCTCTATTTATAATCCGTTTGAATAGGCGTTAATTGGAGATGCCTCCTTCACGGTACAGAATTACTCAGCTAATAACATTACACTAAACTTCACTCAAAAGACCAAGCCTTGACCGAAAACACACATTCAGTTTAATCACTTAATAATTTCGACTTGCCCGGCGAAGGCCCCCAAGGGCTGAACAAAAACTCTTACTTGTTGCCTTCTCGACCTCTGCGGGATGAATCCTCGAGCCAAATAAACGCTGGCTTGTACGACTCAACTCGCTTTATCTCTAACTCATATAAAACGTACGGATTGCGTCATGTTGTCCAACGAAGAGTAATTAAAATAAGATAAACTTCTATACGCCATCTATGCGGCAAGCAAAGCGAGTGTGAATTTAAATATAAAACGTTTCCCAAGATATGAAATGCAAAACGCCAGTGTTTAAAAGGAACTAAATTAAGTTTTAAAACACCACTGACCAATCAATTTGAGCGTAAATAAAATGGAGAAAATACTAAAAATCAGGAAACAAATGCGGGAAAAGGCGGAAAAGCGCTAAATTAAAAAATTGTGCTTACAGTTATTCTGCACTGGATTTAATTTCAGCTCCTGGTCTTATATTTAGAAAAAGTTCTATCGTCTCGCCATCTACAGGTCCATAATCATCCTGCAAGCAGACACTTCAGCTGGAATCCATTTCAATATCTTTCATGTGTGTTAATTTAATATAATCGTTTAAAATTTTTATCCGCGCGATCTTATTTGTGAAATGGAACAGTTACGCGAATTTTCGAAGTATTATAAGCATGTCAGAGGTACAAATCAAGGTAAGTTACACCTTGGAGCTGAGCAAATTTTCTGCATCTGGGGTATGTTTCTGGTGAAAGTCCATCCGCGTTAGGTACATCAGGTGACGTCTAAAATACATTATCCGTATTGGTCCCTGCACCTTCAAGATACAATTTGTTTTGGCTATTGCAAGCGGGCCTTTTTCCCAGCCTGTAGCTTCCCCTTCCCACTGACCCACTGGGACACTTTTAAAGCCTGGTTGCTACTGGCAAATTCAGTTTTTCTCAATGAAATTGTATCAGTATTTATACCAATGATTAAAAAGACAAATGCAAGACAGCGCCAATATAATCGCCCTGTCAACGTTATAAATTATACCCAACAGAAGAAGAAGACACTACTAGATAGCTATACCCGCTTTGGCCTTATACACGGTCTTGGCGTAAGGGAAACACTAATTACTTATAATGTTGGGCGTTAGAATTTGAATGCATCTCTATTGGGAGTGCTTAAAACGAGTAGGTTACTAATATTATTTTCCTTGTGGAACGGTACCACAGGTGAACACTTGCTAAGGATTTCTTAACGCGGAACGTGAGTTCACAAGCAGCACAATTCTTTAGTGTACTTGTCGTGGTTTCAGATTTCAGTGGCAACTGGCGATAATGTGTTTTTGCGTATGCGATTTTAATATAGTTTTTAAATTTTACGCTGTATAAGTCATTTGTACAGCGAAATACAGTGACGCGAACTCTTCAAGTAAGTTAAGTTTTTGAAATAAATTATGACCTCTTGGAACTGAGAGCTTCTCCTGCAGTGTAGGAAAAATCTCTCACCCCAGCAGACATTTCTCGTTGCGTCCGCATAAATCACACGAATTTGTTTTTGTAACTTCGAAGACATAATTTGCTTTGACTCTCGCGAGCGCATGCTGATTGATTCTACGGCCCACCATTTCCCACTGAGCTAAAATGACTATATTTTAAGGCGTGGTACGTATCGCTAACGGGTTTTTCACTCCAAAAAGCTTCGCAAAATCAAAATTAATCTACGTCAAGAATTCTTTCGGTTGTGAAAGTTACACTTCTCTGACAAACACTTTATGGAGAATATGAGAAGGAAACCTGGTGTGCCACAAGGCATTGTGTTGGGACCAATATATATTTACTCCACATTGCCAACAACCAGGCTTACTGTGATCGGGATATTGATGCAGACACGGCGTATTCACAGATAATAATTATATTAATGGTCTTTACTTCCCAAAGAAGAATAGTTATTTGTTTCATTAGTAAAAAAAATGCATGATTTCGGGACAAGTAAGACAGATCGCCGGACGACGCGCAGCGGAGTCCGGCGAGTCTTACGCGTCCCGAAAACGCATTTTTGTGCTAATGAAACACTATTTTTTCTCCAACTACTCATAAATTTGGTAATATGACTTATAATTTAGAATCAAACATTGTAGGTTATATTGTAGAACTGTCATGGCTCAAATAAACAATTACTAGTGCAAATATGAATCAAAAAGTGTACAGTTGCCAAGGTAATTGGTGAACATCCCAAAATGACTTATATTTTATACAAAATTATTCGACAATATGGCGCTTATCCGCGTGGTTCGAGAAAAAACATATTTTTTATTAGCTAGATTCAAATTGGGTGAAGTTCAGTTTCCGTTATATACTGAAGCTGCTCTGCCACTTAATTTCATGCTCTGACACTTTGTTATCATCAAAAGGTTTACTGTTGGCTACTCTCTCAAAATCAAACCTAACATAGCTACTTGGATACAATTTCCTGCCGACCAGCTCAATGGCGGAGACGGCGTGTAACAGCTCTTTGAAAGAAATATGAAAAACGGGCGCCAACGGTATTTTTAACAAAATAAGCAAGTGTATCCAGGCAGTATAACGGGAATCCGTAAACTCAAGTAGCACAATAAATCTGACAGAAAACACAACTCAAACATCGGTAGCAGTAACAAATAATAAATAACCACAGTATAATTGGCATATAAATATCACAGTACAATCGACAAAGCAGTTAATGTACAAGCTCACTCAAGCACTCGTAGTACGCTTCTAAAATAGCGAGTGCGCTACTAAGATGCCGAAATGTCTAAATCTGGGCAATCTTAGGAATGCCAACAAACAAGGCAAATGGTCCTACATTAAAGTTACAAACACTTACATAAAGGAACCATAAATTACTAGTAACTGCATAACAACTAAAAATGGTTGAGCGGACGTTTGGGAAAATCAGAATCTAAATTACCGCAAGCCGAGAAGCGGCTGCACAAATTCGCGAACGGATAAGTCATCAAATAATTTCCTAAATACAGTCTAAAGTATAACCTGTTAGCGGCTTCCGTCGAGCACTTCCAGCATGCTTATCCAGAGTCCAGGCGTGCTGAAGACCTTCGTAAGAAAACGCAGCAAGCCAAGATCGCACACCGAAGATAGCGGCGGCGACAGCTAGGATCCAAACGTTGACCTAAGCCCCAAATCGGCTCACTGGAAACTGCTTACTCGAAATTCGGAACTAATGGACCATAACTGCTTACTCGGACTGATTTGCCCAAAACTGCTTATTCGAACTGTGCCCAAGACTGCTTATTCGAACTTTGCCCAAGACTGCTTATTCGAACTTTGCCCAAGACTGCTTGTCCGGATGAACTGGGCAAACGAGCATCGAAGGCTAGATGCGGCATGGCGTAGAATAATCTCTCCAGCATAATGTCTAAAATCTCACACGCTTCGCTTTGCAGCGAGGCCCCAAAGCTTTCATAACTACCAAAATCTAGCGGCAGCACAAAACGTATCATCAAAACCAGCATCAAACATCTCTGCAGCGTTCCGCAAAACCAAAATCGACGCGATCAGCCAAAGGAATGCGGCCTCGAGAACGCTTCGGCCTCAACGCTGTCAAGTAAGGCCAAAGCCAAGCTGAAGATAACGATAACAAGCAACACAAAAATCGCAAATTGACGAAAGCATAAAACCAGCAATTCGGAACTACAGGGAGTGACAAAAGAAGCGTAACAACTTAATCTAAATGGCCCATCAAGGCTAATGGAACGAAATACACACTTGTGACATTTACCGTGCGTAGAGACACCTAACCTTAGGTCATATTAAACAATTAGTAACTATAACAAGTTGAGGGTGCAAAATACTTTTGACTGAACCTTGACCCGCGCTTTAACTACTAGAAGCACATCTAAGCCAAAGGAATGCACTTTTTTTACATGCATTTGATACACATTCTAGCTCTGATACTGCTATGTAATGCGTCCTTAAAACCGACAATTTTAAGGAGCAGTGAGTTACTACAATATCTAAACTTTGTAATGTTTCTCATCAAAAGTGCTATGCTCTATCACGGGACTAGATTACAAACCACTATAAACGGTATCTGCTGAGGAGAAATGTGGAGCTGCAGATAATAGAAGCTTCAGGGAAGACCTTCTATCCGGTTTTGCCTTGGTGTTTAGCAGTGGCTGATGATGATAGGAAACCTGGCCCTCCACAATACTGATGTTGAAAGATGTGGATTTCAACAGATCCACCTGTTTAACCAATGTACACAGCATTACGAGCCAGTGACCCTATAAACGCCTTTTAATGACATTTTGTTTATCTTGTTAGGATAAATTGAATATTGAGGTGGCTAATCGTGGTTCATGCAAACTTTGACACTTTGGGCTAGTACGCGCCGGTATTTTCATAAAATATTTTCCAGGCGTAAGTTAGCATACAGTGGACTTTTAAGCTATTAAAGGTTTCGCCCACATACTTCAAACTGCTGTCCAATTCTCTTATATTCGTGTATTTTCCCGAGCGTAGCTACACCTTCTTATATTACTGTTCGCTTTTCAAGATTTGTTAAGCTCGAAGTAACGTTTTGAGTCGGTTATCGTTGGCGCGAGAGGTAAAAGTGTAGTAGATTTTCTTCATATCGAGTGTGTCGGAGCAAAGCTCCTTAGTAATTACCGCGCATTTCGAAGTTTATATATGCCATGTGCTGTTGAGTTATCGAGTATCCTTCTATTACGCTCTAGGCGAACATTAGCAGCACCTCCTCTTCTCTTGACCCTTGCTCCGACGTGCTATTACAATTATTCCAGATTCTTGGCTGCTCAACCTACGATTTTCGTGTAGTTATCGCCCTACAACGTTTGCCGATGCCTCACTGTAACACGAACACCTCTTACGATAAACGAGAAAATGCCCTCCACGTTTTCAGGTATTTTGACCTCTGCTATCAATTATATGCTTGTACATGGCTTGTAAATCTGTTTTTGATTTTGACGTGTTAAAGCTGTCCCGTTCAATTGAGTGTTAGTGGCTGTAATAGTAATTTTATTTAGCCCTTGCGTTGAGCACTGTAAACTGTAATGCGGATTTCCTGGGCCCTACACCCTACTTTATTGTGAATTTAGATTGTCCTTTGTTCGACGGTTAACTTAGTTGTAGAAGCACCCGCTCTTACCACAGTGAAGTTAAGGGTATTGTCAATATTGCTCTTGCCTGTCTGCTCCTGATCACCTATAATGCTGTAATTGTATTTTCAAACCCTGTCTGAAAGGAAATCCAAACAGTCTATATGAAAATATGTATACTCTGTAAAGAAACATACCTGAATGAAAATACATAAAAAGTATACAAAATGTTAATGGATAAATGGCATACGCGCTATGTTAAACCTAAAGCCAATGTTTACATTCGGCACTCGAATTTACGAAATACGACCCTGACTTAAGTAGCTCGAAATCAGCTGAAGCGATGTGCCAACGAGATGATGCAGCAAGTATGCGCACGTGGTCTTTGAGCGCGTCCTGGCTCTTTGAAGTTGTTGCACAATGCGTTGTAATAGCAGTTAATTCCTTATTACTGCTTTGAGTCTTCCCAATCTTTTTGGGACGTACATTCACTCGTAAACTGTAATTGTAGTAACTAATTTTGCATTTATTTCATAGCGAGATGGCCAAGAGATCAGCTCCGCCTCAGAGATGCTTCCCCACTTATAATACTTCGCGTAGCGTCCCTTTGGCTTCGGGTGACGTGCACCCCTCGCTTGTTTGCCAGCAACTGCTCCCCGCTGTCTATAACTTTCCCAAATGCACCAAACCGTTACGTCACTCCGTCGCACGCAGTTCTAATAATAGCACTCGGGATCAGTATTCCGCTGGCTTGCACTTCATTATCCGATTACGCAAAATGTTCGTTACAAGTTTTAAATTCACAATACGTTTTAATATAATTATTACAATGTAAGAAATACAGTTTAGTTTTACTGCTAGCAGAATAGATACCAAGGTGATTATTAAATATCAAGGTAACACGAAATCGACCGTTACATGGCGTCCAGTTCGCTAATGAATCCGCTTTCCTCGCCCTTTTCCAGGCCCACGTTGTCGCGGTTTACCTTAATAATTAAATATTCTGGTTTGTGTTGGACAGTTTAGGTTGCTAACAGTTTGTAAAATGATGACAATATCCTCTAGGTTGATTAGAAAAATCATGGACATATCTTGGACACGCTGTTTATAGGTATCAGAAAGATACCTATAAACAGCGTGTCCAAGATACGGCTCAAGTGAGATTTGAAATTCGCGTACAAGACATTTCGTGTTACTTCTCTTTAATATTGGGTAATTATAAATGTATGTAGGTTACCGTTACATATGCTAGTTATGGTAACTGGTATATTCTCGTAGACTATTGCAATAGTGCTTGTAGTATTAGATAGTATTAACAATCATTGTTGGTATCAGTAATGGTCTCTCATTTGATCTGTTTACGTGCATCTGTTTCAAGCCATTATACATGTGTATTATATCTATTGTAAACAGGTTAGCTTTTATTGGAGTGGACGTGTGGAGTATTTACTTTTAAATTAGGAACTGTGGTGAGGTCAGTTACATAAACTTTGTTGCATTGAATATCCGGAATTAAAAGTAAGAGCTATTTTGTTATAAACTGACGTAGGTGGCAACCCGCAGGGTAAATATTTATTCAAATATTAAAGCGTACGAGAGGGATTTTTGTCAGTGCAACTTGTAACGGTAAGTTGGCCCAGGTTCGAATCCACGCGGATTTTAAATATTCTACGCTCTTCAGCTACCAATCGAACACCTGTGGTAGTCATTAACTTTCTTTATAATTTGCAACGGGCAAGTCTAGCCATCTACCCTGCCTAAGGACAAAGAGGGCTCCTAGAACCATCATCTTGTGCCGAAAACGGGCAACTGGCCTATAAGAATAGAAGGAAGATGTAGACTGTAGACACGTTGAGCAGAAATGTGCAGGTTAAGGGTGGATAAAAACTAATTACGGAAAATACTTTTATCGCCTTTGGAAGTAACGTTTACCACAAAATATTTCAATATTAGCAACTGTTTAGCTTCTATGTTTGCCACCGGTTCCATTTGATTGATTATTAAGTATAATTTAATTGGAATTAATGAAATAAGTAATAATTCCTCAGCTTCTATTCCATTGAGAACAGATATGTCTGCACGACTTAAGGTAATTGGATAGGAACTTACCTAATATAACTTTTTGTTTAAAAATGGCTGAGCTGTACGTAGAATTGTATCCAGTATACATTTTATCAAAATGTTTAGGGTTGGCAATTTTTAACGTCGATGAGTCTACAGGCAGAAGGCAGCTAAAGCCTATAAAATTCTGTAGCGTTTATAAGATAAGCTTTCTGGCATTAAAGTCCATCGTATTTTGTTACTCGGTTTTTACCGAGTTAAGGTATGTACTCTCTCATCAACAAGGCTTACTGCAGTTTGTAGACGTATTCGATATGCTGATACACAAAGGAGTTTTCGTTATAATGGTTGTTAACAATGAATTCCAAGGATTATTACTAATAAAAGTGTGGAAGACAATTATAGAAATTGATTCTGTCCTTAACCCTTTCACTTTACTGCCTGCGCATGAAAGAATACGAACACATTGCATCATTACAATCTTGTTTGGACTAGTGTCAATAACATTGCTCTATACGTCTATGGAGTTTACATTTTCCAAAAGTCTTATACAGGCTATGGGAATATTTACCTACTTCTTACAAGCATGTTATCGATACACTGTAAAAGCACTATTCTGCTGTCATATTTGGTCAATTCGCAGCAGATTGCAGTTGCTAAATGAACTTTGTGCTGCGCATTTATTTTCCAATAGTGAAGAAAACAGCCAAATACATGACGATATGAATTTAAATTTTGCGAAAGTTTTAATGCAGCATTCTCATCTGATCGACAGTGTTAAGAAAATCAACAAAATTTATGCACTTCCACTTCTGCTCAACTTCGGAATGGACTTCTACATGGCTGTCATGCAATTATTTGTATTACTTAGGTTGGCTTGCTTACAGGATTACAGCTTTGGAAGTCTTTATTACATTTTGCTGGTGACATATTTGTATATCTCCCATACTATAATGATTGTAATTACATGTGCGAGCTTAAACAATCAGGTAAGACTGTCTACAGTTCGGTCTCACTAGTTTGGGCTTTCACTATTTCGACAAGGCTGTAAGATAGCTGACTCTATATAAGAAACTACTTATTCATATTTTTTTAGGGAAATGCATTAAAGAAAACTGTAACCGACGCTTGGTTGAGAGGGAAACGGCACACTTTTGGCCAACAGGTTGTCTATTTTTAATTTTTATTATAAACACGGTTAGATGTAGTTCCTAAATTGTCTTCTTACAGATAAATAGTTTTTCTTTGCAATTTCTTCATTATGATATAAAAATTACTGCTGGAGGATTTATGACCATAGATTACACTCTACTATTCATAGTAAGCTAGTATGTATGTAGAACATATATGGTCGATTTACATGTTTGTGCTTTGTAGATGGTCGGCGCGATGTCTACTTATTTAATAATATTAATTCAATTCGACGATGCTCTGTTGCGTAAGAAAAACTGGTGTATTAGCAACACGCTGATAGACTAACACTGTTATTATATTATTCCGAAAGGTATTAAATTAAACAGAACATGAATATCGTTTTACTTATAACTTTATTCTGCATTGCGTTCCTCACTTAAAAAGTATCTTCAACTTTATCGCATGCTAACTTTATAGAATTGATACAAATACATGTTAAAGACAAAAACAATTTACGACACCACACAAGCAGCTCACGGCGTAGGCATTAAGCGCGGAAAGCTTCCGATCTGGGCTCGTAACGAGGAAATTAAATTGATATACGACTTATATAATCAGATGATTTTCAGAGCTGCGTTAGCCATAGCATCGCTCAACATACAGGCTGCTGTTAGCGGGACGGCAGGCTTGTTTCAAATATCCGACTATGGGTAGAAACAAAATTCCACTGCACACCAACGAAACGGAAATAAAGTTCAAGACTTGTACACTGTGCCTTAGTGTTGGTTGAATCTGACGACGTCTTACAATGCCAAAATTGGACGGTAAGGTTCCTAAGATGGCTTTAACTGCAACACGAAAATCACACTCAGCCGGACAGCGACCTCGTGGTGGCTCTCTATGATAATTATTGACCTGCTCACTATAACTCAGTTTAGCCGTCTTCTCTATCGCCTTACCTCATGCATAGAATGTAGCGACGTCTAGCTTTAACTCAAACTAGGAGCACTTATTGATGTCTCCAATTCTTACTTTACAATTACTGCTCTTCAGCTTCGAACAACAAACATATATAAAAGGGAGTTCACTACGACTCTTGGCGTTTTCGGAATTGAAGGTGATGTTAGCAAGTACACTTTGTAGTTCATAAATATGGCTGAAAGATTGACGGATTGATCTTAGATTGAATAATGCAGCCTAGAAATTTGCAGTGCGCATACTACGCTCAACAGGGGTTGCTACTGTTTAGAGGATTGAGAAATGTAGCTCTAATTTTGAAATGTACCTAAGTGCAGATGTTTCGAAACGTGATTAAATTTTCAAACTGAATCTGAATAAGATGGAAAAAGGCGAAAATACAACAAATTGTCCTCACAAATCCTCGATTAGGATTTCGAAGTTTGAGAGGGTTACAGGTTTGTCCAGAAACTGTGAGAAAAGCACTAAAAAACGGAGGTATCGGTCTAGAAAACCACAAAAAATTCCTGTCACCAGTACTAACACAGCGAAGATTAAATTTATGTCGAAATTATCAAGGAGATATCTTCGAAAATGTATTTATATCCGATGAAAGTTGTTTCCAACTTGGTAGTAATAGGCTGCAGATTTTGTCAAGAGATCGTCCTACAACATATATTTCGAAATTTTATTCAAAAGTGATGGTTTGTGGAGCGATATCACCTCGAGGTGCTACACCGTTATGTATCGTACAGGGTACCATCAACAGCGTAAAATATTGCGAAATTTTAAATTGTTTTTTTATTGAAACAGCAAACACTTTGTATCACAGCGGATGGAGGCTCCAGCAGGATAATGTCAGGTGCCATACTTTTCAGTTTCTAAAGAGTTTTTTCAGAAGCAGCATATTGAAACGATTCTTTGGCTTGCAGCTTCATCAGACTTAAGTCCCATTGAAAATACCTGGGGTCTGATGGAAGTTGAAGTTGAAAGGATGGCACCACGTAATCTAAATCAATTAATAGAAAGCCAGCGAAAGGTTGCTACGTATCCGTCAGGACGTAATTTTAATGTTATCGTTTCCTGTGATGTAAAAGCAATATCGACGTTGCTGGACTTAATAATTTTCAAGTGACAGCCTGCAAGTGTGAAATTCCGTGTCCCATCTCGTATTCCTCAGCGGAATTTAATTTTGACCCGTGATAAGATATTTAAAACCACTACTATCGTCCCGCCATATAACGCTCCACAATTATTCTGTAGGGAGATGCTTTAAGCCTCGAAGTAGCCTTGAAGGACCTCTCTAGCAAATTTTGATTCCGTTGGGAGTCCATAAACGCTGTAACCGAGCTATTACTGGCTTGTCATCAGGCTATCAACATACCGCAACTAAACATATAGGCAGGTTGTGTTAACTCTGTGTAACGCTGGAATCCACCTATATATATATATCAAGTACACATTAATATAATTATCCCGAATTTCATTTCTCTCATTTTATTTGTGAAGCGGAATGCAGTTACGCGAATTTTTTAATCAAGATAAGCATGCCAGAAAAACAAAATAAGGTAAGTCATACCTTGGAGCTGAGCTCATTTTCTGTTACACAGCGGTATTTTCCTAGTGAATGCCCCATGCGCAACATAAATTACCCGGGTTATCCCGGCCTTTTCCGGATTTAATTTATTTTTATATATACTATGCAGAAAATTAGTAAAATAAAAATCAGGCTGTAGAAAATATATCTAGTGGCCACTTATGCATGTTAATGGTGGTCTGACCCCACGCGCGATAATTCTAGCAGTAATATTTTGGTGCATCATAAGGAAGATGCCAAAAGTTGGCCGAATATAGGCCAGGTGGTAAAAAGTATGCTATTTTTGTATAATGACTTTAAAATAGCACCCTCTCTAAGAAGACTCAAAATTTCTTGAGTTTATTTTTTTGTTTCTCGTGTTCAATATGATAAGTTCTGGCACTGTAGAAAATATCGCAGTAATTTACTATTGCCACTGTCTAACCATATTAAGTGAAACATAACACGAATACCGACATATTTACTTCAACCTGTATTGAATATCTCAATAAAGAAGTTTTTTAAAATCTATCCTTATTATTATGTACCAATAGAATATTTTGTAAATTTTTATAGTTCGTTGCAGCTGGCTGTTGGAGTGTTTTTCTGCAGTAAATTTAAAACGAGGTCCTGCGAGTGCGACAGAGAGAAATTTGTTCCATCGCATTATTTCGTATTCAGGCTGCCTCGCCTGCCGTTGCCACGCGAGGCTTACTGCGTTCTCAACATCTACATGTCGCAGACTGGTTCGGAATTTATTCTCCCGAGCGAGCTATATAACGGCCTCGCAGATTTTTGTGGTCGCCAAGCTGGCGTTGAACATTTCTTCCTGAGTAATTAGGGGACTCATTGGACGTCGCAGGCTTTCACCTACATCACGTCGAACGACAATCGTAGCGATATTTGCGTGCGCTTACTGCAATCGAAGGTATTGCGCGCTCCTATATTTGTTCAAATTTAGTTCGGCCCGATCTTTGAATCATGTCTTGCCACCAACCGGCCGTTTAAATGTATTAAATTAAGTATATTCGCCGTCCGCCGCCTAATCAAGGCGTTGTACACTCACTTACAAACTTAGCCTTTGTGTTACAAGCTCGGCCTGATCTTTGAATTATGTTTTGCCGCCAACCGGCCGTTTAAATGTATTAAATTAAGCATAATTGCCGTCCGTCGCTTAATTAAGGCGTCATACACTAACTTACAAATTTTACCTTTGTTTTATGAGCCCGGCAACATCTGCTGTGTTCATGTTTTGCTGCCAGTCAGCGACGCAGATTATACGTTGAGTTACTCGTATAGGCGTGAGTAATATTTGCTAGATAAAACATCCCCAGCTGGGCTTTATTTCTTTTAGGTTTGATCCTTATATATTGAAAGATTGTTGTATATGCTGACCACATCGGCACCGCTGTAATGTTCGGCCATGAGTGTAGCCTAATAGATCTGTTTACTGTATCCGGCTTATGATTATCCTTGTATTTGTGCATGCTTGTTTACAGGGTGACCTAGTCACTGTGTCAAGATTAATGTAAGGTGAAGCCTGGGTGTTTAAGCGTTGCAGGTAAGTCGGTTGCGCTTGTCGCTGCAGTGCTGAAGTTTATGAGGCTAGTACTATATTCGACTCCCGTTAAACTACAGGTTTCGCCAAGGTCATAAGGTAGAAGGTAGGCTTATTTGATCTTTCCGGTTTTACTCCGGGTCTATTCTTGTAGTTTCGTTTATGTCAATGAAACCAGGTGACGCCCTATTCAATTTTATTAATGTTTATTGCCCCTTTGGCCGTTGTCCGTCGGTAATCTTGTGAAGAACCCACCCTCGCTTCATCGATGTTTAGCCGGCATATCTTGTTGCGGGTAGGGCAGCGGTCTAGGTGAGTCTTTGTCCCGATTATGTAAAATATCGTCCGCGCCGGCTGTTTAGTTGTTGTATGAGCCGGCGCGGTGTCGCATAACCCGTTTTAGACCGTAACAGTTTGCCTAGAGTGGTAAATTTTTAAATGTGTTCACAACACACTACGCTTAACCTATAACATATGTTTATAATAAAACATATTTAACTGAGCTTAAATGTAGCAGCTGAGGGTGGCGGCAACGAATGCAAAACAAGGACATCACACTTTGCTGAGGGCGGAAGGCAGCGATCGAGGGTTCCAGCAACTTTAATTGTCGTGAAACTTGGGCTCGAAAACTGGCGGCTCGCGTTTGACAGAAAAAAATCAGAGTTGGAGTATCAAGATTTACAACAGGTATACTGATATTCAGGCCATGTAGGAAGAGGCTTTCCAGGGCAGCGTCAGGCTAGAGCTTCGTGCTACAGGTTGTTACCGGAATGACAAGGGTACTTCAAATATACGATCAGGAGTCTAGAAGTTCCACTGCACAAGAACGAGATGGAAACGGAATTTCAGACTTGTAGGCTATGCCCTGATAGCATTAAAATATGAAAAAATGCCGTTATAAGGTTTACAAACGGAGACTACACTGCCGTGCCTAGCAAAAACTTCATACTAGGTCTGTATGACGATAGCTAATTTTCTGGCGTAAAGATATTCACATGTAGACCATCGCTGCGATATGCCTTTCTCTCAAATTTCGCTTACATACGCTATAGTTTCCTCACACTCTTCAGCAAGGTCAGGCTTGACATTTTTATCGGCTCAAAGGTACTTCTTCACTTGCTTCTTAGTCAAGTCTTAAAACATACTTGATGTCTATAAACACATTATTTATAGGCATTGCCAAGGTGGTTCAGAAAACTTCAAGGTGTTTTCTGCAATGTTCTTAAAAAACTACGCCATGTGCAGTGTTCATAGTCACCTATGGCTTTACCATTATACTGTTAGATCTCATTATAATACCATTAATCGATTCTCATATGCTTTTTCTTAAACAGACCTATCTGATTACCCCTCCTCTGGTTCCACAATCTTTTGCCTATCTTTCTTTTTGTTGCAAGGTTCTCCCTCCACTCTAAAGTACCTTCAGAGTAACACAGTTCGTATCGTGTAGGCTACGATCGTAAAGAAACTTATAAACAGTTTTTTATCGTTGGTTCATAAAACAACATTGCGTTTTATTCCCAAGTATATTTAAGCGTATTTATTTACGATATGTGAGCAGAATTGCCTAGAGACTGTACAGGATTCCATTACTTGCGCTGATTCTGTCTCTAGCGTTCTGAGCAAACGGTGCACCTGAGCACCTCGATGTTAATGAATCAAACAGTAAATGCCGATTGTATTTATTATAAAAATATAGCTCTATTTATACAAATATATTTGCTTAGAAACTACTAAAATTGCATTATATCAAAGTGCAAAGCGTTTATTCTTACTGTGTCGCTATAAAGTATCATACCATAACAATCGTCAGCTCTTAAGAAAGTTTATTTCCGCAATATCTGCATTTATGTTACAGTGAACTCATATTACTAGGTCGTTCATTAAGCAAGGTTTCTGACTTGCAGTTGTGACATTTAAACTTCCTGAACGAAAGCATGTGAAATAAATTGCATTTTTAAATGTATGAACTGTATTTCTTAAACTTGGAAATTAAATTTAAGTCTGTTTAATTCGAGATTAAACGTATTGCCAAACTCCTTAGGTCAAAAGGTAATATGTATGTTATTGGAGTCGAGATTTGACAAACGCTTCTGGTCAGAAGTAATAAACACAGCCCATTCCTTTGAATAATCTGTTACCTAATAATCCAAGAAATGTCACGGTTGCTAAAAATGTCGAATTCATTGACCAATGGCTTATTTCATGAGAACGTCAATGTTTAAAATGTACAGTTGTGATCATAGAAATGTTTACACTTAGTTTTTTTTCTATTCTACATTAGTTTTGTGCTAATTAAATAACAAATGGCAACTATTAAAATTATATTAAATGCAAGTGTCAAAACAATTTAATGTAAATACATCTGTAAGTAATTCTATGCCCCCAGCTTTAAGTGCAGAGTCTGTATCTGTCGAACTGAAGCTACCTGTACAACTGCTAACCGTCTGATGGTAAATGTCGAGACAGAGATGGAAGAACCTTGTTATCACATCTTTTAAGTAGAATTCCATAATAACGGTAATAACGTAAATGGGCATAAAGCAGATGACAGTAACGTTTTCCGTGGTTTCGGGGATGAACCGATAAAGCAACTGATAGAGTGCAGATATCCCAATCGTATAAGAAAACTTATTCGAAGTGATAATTGTGAATACCCGTTCTTAGGAGTAGGGTCACACGTTCCTCGTGAAGCGACTCCTAGGCATACGCATAGGTTTAAGTGATTAACTTGTAAAAATACTCCCCATTGCTATATTAATTGAGAATGTTGTAATGCTAGTATTGAATGATATTTATAATTTAGCATTTGTATCGATGTATTGGTTCCCTAGTAACATATATTGGTTTATGTTTTTAGCTGCAACTCGTTTGACTGTGTGTTGCTGTTTATTAAATCCATCGTTTTTCTAAAGAACCGAAATTTTATTTTACTGCCGAAAACATTTAACACATTTATTTTATAAATGCAGGAATTGTTAGTGCGGCCATTGCGTTGGCACCAATTGCACTCTGCCATGTTACTTGATTTTCAACTTGGCCCTAACCCAATGTTCATATTTGCAAATGTTAAATATTTTACTAGACTTTTCGCTTTCAGTGAGTTCCACTACAATAACTGGTATATGATACTTATCATCACTATATAGAAAGGAGTGACTTTATTGGTTGACTACCCCATTGTTCTAATATATATATATATAAGTTTCTTATTCGACAATAAAATAGAAATACTTTGAAATGTGGCGGATACGTCATTTGATTAGGGATCTTTAAATGGGCCATACTTAATGTTTGCCTTATAAGAATGAATAAAATCCATAGTCGGCAACTTTCATTAAATTGAATTTAAGAGATATATTCTGTTTACAGCAGTAAATTCGCTCTTTGCTTGTGATTTTATTTCCTTAATAGCTGCTTGGTCGTTTCCTGCTACATGCAGACAGGAAAAAGCTTTATTCTTCGTGGTGCTTTAATCTGGCCGCTCTTGTTGCTCTTATAGCCTTTATGTACAATTTTTCTGTTGCCATTTGTTAATATTGCTGGAAAATAATATTTGTTTATAGTTATTATAGTGCTTGGGTTATTGAGATAATGGCTTGAAGGTGCAGCTAATGTCTAGAACAATTCCAATCAATATCTCTATGACAGATTAAGACACCTATAAAATTCATACCATAGTCGATTACATTTTTATTATAATTAGCAGAATACGTTTTAATTGTATGTTCAGCATTAACGCTACTGATAGTGCAAATCAAGATTTTCAATTTGCTCTATTGGATATCACCCTTGCCATGATATTGATTATCTTCGAGGCAATTTGTTAATGTGTTATATTTATTATATGACACAAAAACCGATGCTGTACATACTTCAAGGTAGTTCTATTTTGTACATTATTTATCGAATGTGTTGGGTCGGTAAAAAACGAATCTCAATATTTGCAACTTTGATGAGTCCTAAGCTCGTATTCATGTTATGATACTTTATAGCGATACAGTAAGAATAAACACTTTGCACTTTGATATAATGCAATTTTAGTAGTTTCTAAGCAAATATATTTGTATAAATGGAGCTATATTTTTATAATAAAAACAATGGGCATTTACTGTTTGATTCACTAACATCGAGATGCTACCCTTCCAAGCCTAAAATTTTGAAGTATAAGGCTGCACTTCAGGGTAGTTACCAAATATTATCGTCCCTCTGAGTTGCCTGACTACATTGTCTTAAAACACGGTTGCAGACTCAACCGTGTGCTCAGAATGCTAGGGACAGAATCAGCGCAAGTAACGGAATCCTGTACAGTCTCTAGGCAATTCTGTTCATGGTTCTTCGAGCCGGATCCATCTCAGCTTAAAAACATTCACATCCCAGGGGTTACCAGCATCCAAAAAAGAATCTGTTCAGGCACTGCTTCTGTTCATGGTCCTTCGAGCCGGATCCATCTCAACTTAAGAACATTCACATCCCAGGGGTTACCAGCATCCAAAGAAGAATCTGTTCAGGCACTGCTTCTGTTCATGATCCTTTGAGCCGGATCCATTTCAACTTAAGAACATTCACATCCCGGGGGTTACCAGCATCCAAGGAAGTATCTGCTCAGGCACTGCTTCTGTTCATGGTCCTTCGAGCCGGATCCATCTCAACTTAAGAACAATCACATTCCCGGGTTACCAGCATCCGAAGAGAAAAACAACGCCTGTCAACCCACCCAGGTCCCAGAATGGTTGAAAATCCTGAACAAAAAGTTAGAATTCGAAAATTACAGATTCGAATCCAGAAGTTCAAGCAAGCCATGTTCGATGCTGATGAAATAGTAAAGGCACGAGAATCAGGAAACTACGCCAGCACGTAGAGGAAACTGAAGGAAAAATGGGATAGTGTGTCAGAGATGGACGTAGAAGTCATTGCTAACGAGATGGACTCAGAACAAATCCACTTTAGTCCTGAGTACGCTACGTTAGAAGGAAGGTATAAACACTTAATTAATTTATTACAAATATCGACCAGAAGCGAGCAGGCAACAGCCATTTCGCTCCCGCAAGTCAAAATACCTATCTTCAAGGGAAACTATGAATAATGGGCGACATTAAGGACCTATTCACCAAATTAGTGGATGGCAACCAGCATATGGACGATGTCATCAAAATGCAGTATTTAAAAACGCATGTCAAGAGAGAACCCAGCCCACTGATCCAGCATCTAGCAGTTACTCAAGCGAACTACAGCACCGCTTGGAATTTGTTGCACCAAAGGTACCAAAACAACCGCCTCATTATATCAAAGCTGCTAGATACCATCTTCGATCTGCCGGTCCTTTCTAAGGAACCATCCCAAGGGTTGAAGAGGTTACATGACTCCACCAAGGAATGTGTAGAAGCTATCAAGAACCTAGGCATCTTCACCGACAGTTGGGCTTCATGGATCAACAGGACGATCGCTCAAAAATGGGATCCGGAAGCTAATAAATTATACGAGCAGTTGCTTCAATGCCCCAATGAAGTTCAGGATCACCAACAATTAATGGCTTTTTTGAAAATGCGGTTCCAGTTCCTGGAAGCCATTGATGGAGCTTGAAAATCAGTACAAGAAAGACCACAGAAAACCGAAGCTTCCGCATCTCTTAGTTGCCAACTGTGCGATGGAGATCACTACATCGATAGCTGTGGTTAGTTCCGAAGTTTACCCACCAGTGATAACAAACAATCCAGTATGTAGATCAATTATCAACAACAGATTCTACTGCGGAATAACGAGCGATAGCAGCTGCCAATATAAAGAATACGGGAGTTGAACGTCCAGAAAAGGAAATTGCAGACCACGAACAAATCATCGGAAGTCCTCCAGATGTCTCTAAAGTAGCACCTAGCGATGGGTGGAGCCCAGAAAAGGCAGCAAGAACTGCAGAAAACGAGAAACTCTTTGAGTTCACTAGAAACGACATCCGGTGGAGGGTGGAACCAAGAAATGGCAGCCCGGAAGTCAGAAAATGAAAAATCCGATACCAAATATTCCACGCCTAGTGGAAGGTGGAATCAAGAAATGGCAGCAAGAAGTTCACAAAACAACAAACACAATGCTAAGCACCTAGCCCCTAGTAGAGGATGGAATCAAGAACACGGCTTATCAAATCTGCGAGGGAATTGACCGAAGACATGCTATGTGGAAGACCGATGCGGCACCCTCTGAAACAGCCAACCCCGGCAAGAGTGACATCAATTGTCATATTCATCTATATCAGGCGGGAGTACGCAATGTCAATTGTTTGCAAAGGAAGAATCAGCAGATGGACGTTGGCGGTACATTCCAAACCAATTGGCACCAAATTCAACGACACGGTAACCCAAAACTATTTTCACAGATATAGCAAAAGAGCCAGTGTTGCAGCAATCGAACCACTTCGAGGACTTACAGTCTCCTTGGTTGGACCTCCAACAGCACCTGAAGGAAGTAGCATGGAGAGCCATTCGACATAGCTTCTACCTCTCCAGCGGAATAATCATCAACGTCCTGAGAACCGCTACTGTAAGTGTAGTTTATTAACAAATAGTGTGGTTACGAAGACATTCTACTTTCGTTTGTGATTCTTAATCTGGAATTTGACAATCTGTTTAACCTCGAAGTAAACCGGTTTAAATTCCATTTCAAAATTTAAGAATCACGGTTGAGTATGTTTAAAAATAAGTAGAGTCTTTACGGAAACATTCTCCTTGTTTTTGTCATTCTTAATCTGGAGTTTGGATATATGTTTAATCTCGAATTAAGCAGGTTTAAATTCCATTTCAAAATGTAAGAAACCGTGTAATTTATAAGCAGAATATATACGGAGACATTCTCCTTTTTTTTGTTATTCTTAATCTGGAGTTTCGCAATATGTTTAATCTCGAATTAAACAGACTTAAATTTCATTTCCAAATTTAAAATTCAATTTAATTTCACATGCTTTCGTTCAGGAAGTTTAAATGTCACAACCGCAAGTCAGCAACCTTGCTGAATGAACAAAGTCTGACCTTGCTGAAGAGTTTCCAAAATGTTATGATGTGAGGGAACTATAGCGTATGTAAGTGAAATTTGAGAGAAAAACATATTTCAGCGATGGTCTACATGTGAACATCTTCACGCCAGAAAGTTAGCTATCAGCACACAGATCTAGTATGAAGCTTTTGCCAGTCACGGCAGTGTAGTCTCCGTTTGTAGACCTTACAACGGCATGTGTTCATATTTTAATGCTATCAAGGCATAGACTACAAAACTAAAATTCCTGCTTCTATCTCGTTCTTGTGCAGTGGATCTTCTCGACCTTTTGTCGTATATTTGAATTACCCCTGTCATCCCAGTAACAACCTGTAGCACGAGGCTCTGGCCTGACGGTGCCCTGGAAAGCCTTTTCCTACATCGCCTGTATATCAGTATACCCTTGTAAATCTTGAAACTCAAACTCTGACTTTTTTTCTGTCAAACGCGAGCCGCCCGTTCTTCGCGCTCAAGTTTCACGACAATTAAAGTTGCTGGAACCCTCTATCGCTTTTTCCGTCCTCAGTCCTTGTTTTGCATTCGACGCCGCCACCCTTAGCTGCTACATTTAAGCTAAGTTGCATATGTTCTATTAGAAACATGTTTTATAGGTTAAGCGTAGTGTGCTGTGAAACATATAAGAATTTACCAATCTAGGCAAACGTATGTTTTGGATGCATCTCCATTGTGAGCGCAGAAACGCCTTCAGCGAACATATGACTAATTTTGCCTTTCAGAGTGGAATTGTACCACTGGCGAACACCTTTATCGGTTTTCTTTTCGCAACACATCGCTAGCAGGCAAAATTCTTAGGTTTGTGTGCTGCGGTCCCAGTTTTCAGCTGTGAATACCGATAAATATATTTCACATGATATCTTAATATAGTTATTTCCAAATTACATGCTGTGCAGTTTATTTGTAAAGTTGAATGTCGTTACTCGAATTCCTTGAGAGATAAGCATATCAAAAATTAGTCATATTTGATACCTAAGCACCGTCTTCGTCACTTCTGTTAAAAACCCTAGTTCATACCTTGCACATACATCACGGATTTATCCCTGTAACCCCTAGGTAAAGTTGTTTTTAAACTATTGCGAGCGAGACTTTTCTTCCATTTTGCAAGTCCCTTGTAACATCTACATGGAAGATTTTGAAGAACGAGCTATATCTCAAAATGAGAACAAGCCTAGTCTATGGTTGCGATACGTAGATGATACGTTCGTAATATGGCCACATGGAAGAGAGACTCTGGACGGCTTTCTGGAACATCTCAATAATCAAGCCTTATCAATTAAGTTTACGATGGAAATAGAATCGGAAGGCAAACTTCCATACCTAGACGTACTAGTCCAGAAGATACAAACAAAGGTATATCGAAAACCAACCCATACGGGGAGATACCTACACTACGATTCTAACCACCAGAATAGGGTGAAACGTGGCGTCGGGAGATGCCTATATAGCCGAGCCAAAACCATTTGCTCGGAGGAAGAAGACCTTAAACGGGAAATTGAGATAATCACAGAATTGCTGCAAGCTAATGGCTACCCAAAAAGAACTCTAAACCAAACGCTAAAATAGATGGCCAGAAATAGCCAACAACCACGTCCGTAATACCATACATCCGAGGAGTTTCCGACAAACTGAGAATAATCGGAAACAGATTCAATATAAGAGCTGCCTTCAAGTCCACAACAACTCGAAGAGGCATGATGACGCATACCAAGCCTCAGAACGAAGATCAGAGTTCAAAGAACTGTATCTACAGCGTACCGTTCGAGTGTGGAAGACAATACATAGGGGAAACACAACGACCCCTACGAGTGAGGTTATCGGAACACCGCAAAAATATTAGAAAGAGCGAAACCAGCAAATCCAAGATCGCAGAACACGTCTGGAACAAAGACCACTACATACAATGGGATACCGAATCAATTGTACCTAAAAAGGAAAACAGGTTCCGTAGGAAGCTGAAAGAAGCTACATACATAGCGGTGGCAGTAGAACCAATTAGCCAGCCTAGCGCAGAACTAAAGCCCATTTGGATGCCATTACTGCGAAGAGAATTACAAAAATAGTCTACTGCGCATACAGCAATAAGATATATATAAGTTTACAACTAAAATATATAACCGCGCTGGTGGCCTAGTGGTAAGAGTGGAGACTAGTAATCACAGCGATCAGTCCTCCCGGGTCCAAACCCCGGGGGAACCACGAGTTTACGTAGAAAAACGTACAATATCAGTCCTTCTCAGGACTAACCAGGAACACCAGAAGACGGGAGTAGATCAAAATTCCCGAAACGTTGTGTGATATACACCCTAGACAGTTGAAAAGTCCTATAATAGTAGATTATATTATAAGTGAGACAAATGCATCATTATTTGCGAGTGAGAATTTTTAATCGCGAGTGCCCCAGCACGAGCGATACAATTTCTCACGAGCTTATAATGGCATTTCGCTCGCGTGTGATATACGACGTTTTATCTTACAGTAGCAATTCTTGTGCCTAAATAGTTTGCGCAGTCGGAATATGTCGCAAAACAGACAATAGATAGTTACAGTAGCACCTATTGCCATGACATTATACAACTGTTTTCAGTGACTAAAATGAAGTTTTATTCACTAGTGAGTATAAAATTGTATAATGTATGGTAATAGCTGCTACTGTAAGATAAAACATATTATAATAGACCACTGCCAAAAACTGACATTCAGAGAGCAACATAATAAGAATAGATTTTGAGGAACTTCTTTATTGAGAAACTTAATACAGGTTGAAGTATATATGACGGTATTCGTGTTATGTTTCACTTAATATGTTAGACAGTGGCAATAGTAAATTACTGCGATATTTTCTACAGTGCCAGAACTTATCATATTGAACACGCGGAGCAAAAAAAACCCAAGAAATTTGCAGTCGTCCTATAGAGGATGCTATTTTAAAGTCATTATTATAGCCCCTCTATTTACATATAGTAGCGACATCGTGGTGAAAACCTGATGCAAACATGAAAATACAAAAAGTTACTAAACGGTAAATTTCTGTGTAACCTGTGAAAAAATAGCAGATCTGAATACCTGAAATCCTTTTCTGCCACTATTTCTACACTTATCGACACAACACCCTGGTATTTCCACGTCCTCGACTTCGAATTAGCCCCCGAAGAGAAAAATGAATGAAAACACCACAAATGTCAATGTAACATTTTAATTAATTATGCAATTTCCTTGGCGGTTTTTAAATATGCTAGGGACTTAAAAGATACCAACGTGATTTTGCTCCAGCGGCAACGTCGAAGGGTGTCGCTACTATTTGTAAAGAGAGTAGAGGGGCTATAGTCATTATACTGTGAATTTATTTTAATGGTTAACATAGCAGTTTCGTTTATATGCTAGCATTTAATCATACAGATCACTTCCATAGTTACCAATGAAATAAATAAATTAGCAGTGCTTCTCAAACTATTTAATGTGGCGGACCGGTATTATTCTTACTAATGTATAACGGACCGTTAAATTTATTAACAAATGAAATGTGATAAATGGGCTTGCTTATTCTTGGTCAATTTCTCCAGTTCAGTTTTATAGTAATTTCGCAGTCTGTAGTATTCACTTTGCTTTGTTGAGCATCTTTTCGCACTATTGTCTGTGAGCGCGCCGTTTGTATTTCCCGCGCTGCGCCACACCCCACTTTGCAAGTACTGACACTTGTTTGGCAGACGCGTCCTTTCCGATTTGGCTTACGAAACGAACAACATGCCATGGTAACAGTTAGAATTTCGGAGGTTTAATTTTGGGTTGCTGTTAGTTCGATGATCTGTATGTGAGCCTTCACTTTGAAGTGGATTTATTCCCCCGATCTTCAATGTAAGGGAAGCTTGACTCCCACTCCGTTGACGGAATTTTTCATGCTGCCACGTGTTTGGCAAATTCGCCTGGAAACCTTTCCGTGGTAAGTAAGAGTTCGTTTCGAACTATTCTGTCGGTCTTGTTATGCTATCGTTTATTCCTTCCTTCGTTATAGCACCTAGTGTCGGAGGGTCAAATTGAGGCTTGGAATACAGCTGGTCTTATTTGCAGTCGGACGTTCCATGCACTAGGAATGTTGGATCTTCGGACCTGTTTGATCCCTGCTGTAGACGCCATTTGAGCGCAGGAGAAGATCCGACAAGGAGGCTGACCTTCAGGTCTATTTTGTTCCAGTATTGCACGGTGAACTCCCCTTTGAACCGCCAGCTTTGAGCCACCAGAATTTGGGGCCAAACGACTCCGAGAATCGTGACACCATTCGGCAGTAAGTTCGCTGCCGGAATCGCGTTTGCGTTTCCTCCGAAATCAATTTTAATTTGTGAAATAAGTAGATTGCCTTATTGTTACGTTACAAATTGTGAGTATTAGTTTTAATTCTTGTTCTGAGGTACCTTATACTATTACCGCTAAATTATCCACACTTAATTAGTATAGTCAGTAATATTGTGGCCACCTGCGATTCTGCTGTTGGATCTATAATTTTGTGATATTTACCTGTACTGTGATCCCCAACTTCTGAAAATTATACTGTGATTTTGTCAACTATTGAGGTGTAATTTAGTTACGGCTGTCTATTGTGTTTGAAACTCCTCTTTCAAGAATTGTGTTTGTGCTTAAGCATTGTTGAGTTTACGAATTCTCTTGGAACACCTGGGTGCACTCGCCGTATTGTAATACAAAAAAAATCGTTGGCGTACTGGGAATTTATTTCCATTATTTCGTTCTGCCGACTGCACGCCTCCATCCGACTGAGCTGGCGGCCGGCTTTTGCACCCCAGTATACAAAGTAATTTTCTCAAAGGATGAGCAACGAATTAACATAGCTAACAACTCATTGTTGAAAAGCCAATTTCACAGAGGTAAGTGGCGATAAAATGAAGCAGTTTCTTCAGTACAATATCGGAAAGATCGGAATATTCTGATTTCGCTCTTATCCAAAAAGATGAGTGTGACATATTTTCAAAGATGACCATCAGTCCTTCATCAGCAGGGAGGTACAACAATTTATTTCCCATAATGACAGGTAAGTCACCTGTAGCTTAAATAAAACTCGAAACGTTCTGTCAAGTTAGTGAAGTGTTCGCTGATGTCATTTGTTAGAGATGTGAAACATATCGTAACAACTTCTTGATATTCGACTTTTGATGCTTCGAGTTTTCGTTTCTGTTCATAAATTTTGTCTGCAATAGTGAAACAGGAAGTCATCAATTCCTGCATCGAGGCATTGAGATCATCGAAGATGGAAGAAAGTCAGCTAAATAGGCAAGCTTGGGTACCCAATTTACCTCGAAGAAATCAACAATTGACTTCGCGGACCGGCAACATCTTGCTCACGGACCGGCACCGGTCCGCGGACCACCACTTTGAGAAAGACTGGATTAAAGCGTTTATTTTACCATTTAACATACGAATTTGAATTAGGTACTTGCTAATAAAAAACTTTACTTTTGTTACCGGAATGTAGGTATGCAACTAAGAAGTAGATACGTAGGAACAACTTGCGTATTGTATCGTTTCTACAGTGGTGTACATTAGGATAACTTTTAATTGTCTTTTTGACAAGTAATAATTTCTATGTTAACTCGTAGAATAGACGCCCTAATTTATTGGTCTCATTTGTAACTATGGAAATGACCTGTATGATTAAATGGTGGTATAGAAACGCAACGCTTATGTTAACTATTAAAATAAATCCCCTGTATAAAATACCATACTTTTTACCACCTGCTCAATATTTAGCCAACTTTTGGCATCTTCTTTCTGATGCACCAAAATGTTACTGCTAGATTATCGTGGGTGGGGCCAGACCACCGTTAACATGCATAAGTGGTAGGGTCACGAGATATATTTTCTACAGTCTGATTATTATTTTACTAATTTTCTGCATAGTAAGGAGGACTAAAATATCATGTCCGTTTAAGGAGAGCTATACCAATAGAAACTTGTCAAGTTTCAACTAATGACTTTAAACGAGCGCCTTCTGCTGGGCGACACATATGCAAACCTATTATGCCAATTTTCTTGTTCCAGGTGGTCGATATGATAAGAATATAATTTCTAGCGTGGTAGAAAATACAGCAATAATTTACTCTTGTGGCTCACTAGCTAATACAGTATTTTTAAAATCATATAACAACAATGTAACTCAATAATTGCCTTGCTAACACATCAGTTGTTGTAATCCAACAAATCAGCATCGAATTGGATGAGTATTATTAAATAAGTAGACATGGCACCGACCATCTAGAAAGTAAGAACATGTAAATTGACAATATTTTTTCGACATCCGGGCTTACTATAAATAGTAGAGTGCAGTCTATGGTCATAAATCCTCCAGCAGTAATTTTGGTATCATAAGGAAGAAACTGCAAAGTAAATGCCTTTATCTGTAATAAAATATTTTCAGAACTATATTTTGTTGCATTTATAATAAAAATCAACCAATTGGCCCAGAGGGTGACTTTTCTCTTTCAACCAAGCCTTTGCTATAGTTTTCCTGAATGCGATTTGCTAAAGATAATACGAATAACAATTAGTTTATTATACAAGGTCCTCAAGGCTACGGCGTTTTCGAAATAGCAAAAACAGAACACGCGAATTCGAATTGTAGATATTCTTACCTGATTTCTCAAACTTGCACATGTAATTACAATCATTATAATATCAGAGACATACAAATATGTCACCAGCAAAATGTAATAAAGACTTCCAAAACTGTAATCTTCTAAACAAACCAACCTAATTAAAACAAATGATTGAGTGACGGCCACGTAGAAATCTATTCCCAAGTCAAGCAGAAGTGGAAGTGTATACATTTTGTTGATAGTTGTAACACTGTCCATCAGCGAAGAATGCTGCATTAATACTTGCACAAAATTTAACTCACTATCGCCATAACTTTGCCTTCCTTGTTTAATATTGAAAAATAGATGCGCCCTACAAACTTCATTCAGCAACTGAAATCTGCTTCGAATTGACAAAATATGACAGCAGAATAGTGCTTTTATAGTGTAACGATACAGTGCTTCCACAAAGTAAGTAATTATTCCCATAGTCTGCATAAGGCTGTTAGAAAATAGAAGATACATAGACGTATAGGTCACTGTTAATGACACTAGTCCAAACAAGATTATACTGATACAGTGTATTCTAACTCTTTCATGTGTACCTTGTAAAGCCAAAAGGTTAAAGGAGGAATCAATTTCTGTAATTTTCTCCCATACTTTCATTAGTATTACGCCGTGGAATTCATTATTAACAACCGTGATAAGAAAAACTCCTTTGTGTACTAGCATATCGAATACGTCTATGTACTGCAGTAAACCTTGTTGATGAGACAGTACATAAATTAACTCGGTAGCAACAGATAAACCAAATATGAACGACAGTAATGCAAAGAAAATAATTTTATAAATGCTACACAATTTTATACTTTTGAAATACCGTTTGCGTGTAGGCCCAACAATGGTAAAGGTTGTCAAGCCTAAATATTTCGACAATATGTATATGGGATACAATTCTACGTACAGATCGGCCATTTTTGAACATAAAGATACATTAGATTAGTTCCTATCCAATTACTGTAAGTTCTGCAAACACATGTTTTTACTGCATTATTGCGTATTGTTTCGTCTAGCAATTTCAATAAAGTTATCAGAATAATCAATCAAATGACAGATGTAGTAAGTATAGACAACGAAACATCTCTTTTACAATATCTCAAATCCAATAAAGTTACAAAAAACGCCAATGACTGCTTTATACAACTAATTATGCCCCCATAGTGACGAGAACTCATTGACTTAAAAATATAGTCGATAACTGTAAGTATAATCTGAAATAAACTCACTTAACGACCACATCATAACAAGTTTTCAGTAAATAAAACACATAATATTTATAGTAAAATATGTTTATTCGCAATCATATTGTAATGTATCAATTTCATGACATGTCAACAGCTGGGAACTAGATGGTTACTGAAACTAGCCAGTAAATTATTGCATACCCCGAAAAATATTACATACCTGTAGAGTGGGTTGACAGTTATTATAATTTTTTGTTTTCATGGTAACAAAAATATTGGCCACATCAGGATATTTATTATTCAGAACTCAATTGTCGTTATTTTTAAAATTAGATGATTGCGGATAAAATTGTACACAAACCTCGGAAAAAATTCAATTCCTGTGTCTCTGTAGTTCCGTCGACAGGAATGAAATCATATCCAATTACATAGAGCTTACAAATTGCCAATATTAACACAATAAGGTGGACCCACTATAATAATAGTACTTAATTCTAAATTAATACTACTGTAAAACAGTAAGAATCAGCCTACAAAACAGTAAACGTAAGTGGCATATAACTGCAAACACCAAAACACGTCGTAAAATAGGCAAAGGTAATAAATAACGATAAATAATGTTTAAATACGCTAATAAAGTTTCGAGTACTCTCGTGGAGCCTCTGTGAGAGCAATATTTTTGGTAAAATAATTCGATAAAGTTATGTAAGTCGTCAATATCCACTAACGCCCTTTACTATTATTTCTAAGCAAAGTTCGATGTTGCTTACAACCAGAAACAATAGAACTTGATTCAAGGATTAAAAGGCTAGATTTCCACGGGTGGTATACCGTTTACAATGGTTATATACACCATGTTACAATTTGCGTTCTTGATGAACTATACGCGGTGGTGCGAATAAATTGTACTTTATGTAGTCATAAGCAATTTCTAAAGTAAATATCTTTAAGGCAGAACTTCGTAGTCAAATTTAACATATTAAGGTTTACAATAGCCGGCCGAAAGCCTGTATTTAAAACGTGACTTACTCTGGGAAGATAGAAGTATCAGAATCTCACGGAAGGATAACGGCAAATTTATGCAGGATGTACCTCCTAGGCTGTAAAATTAGGCAAAGCTATTAGTAGTACTGGATCAGAAGCGCAACGATTGCCTCTTGGCTATAGAATTAGACTATAACTACGCTCCAGTTAAAGCAAATAGAATTGTAAGCTTTATTAGAGGGCATTTGCAAGGTGTCAACATCATAAAAATTTTGGTGTGTAAAACCTTTAATTTTCAAGAATACAGTGCTTAATGGAGCGATTATAGACTGTCACATTCATGTACGTGACTTACAAGTCCTTATTTACGAGCTGTTCTGATAGCCTTATTAGAAATTTTGAGAACGCCTAACGAGTTTTCTTGGTCAAACCGAACTGAGAATTTAGTAGTTAGTAAGTAACCTTAAAGACCTATGTTGTTCTATCTACGGCAGAAAATAATTGCAATTATTTGTACTTAAGCGTTCTTATTAATCTCGCAACAGTAGCTTCATCAGTCTTCATGTACAAATGTATTTTGACTAAAAGGATTGTCAGTCACCCCGACTTTAGGCGAGTTCGCTACACTAAAGAAAGGCTACGAAACGGAACCTTCCACAGAAAGCAATAGAAGCGGGCCTCGGAACTTTTATTGGCAGGTAGAGAGTAATGCCAGCGTATATGCCAGAGGCAGCAAACGTATTGGTAGGTATTCAGCAGGCCACAAAGGGCTATAATAACGCCAAAAATTAAAGTCTTTTCACAAGAAGTGAGAAAGTATTACCAAATCAGAGCCAACAAAAAACATCGACGTAGGAGAAACAGCTGATTATTGCACAAACTTTAGAAAGGCGTATGAACGTGTGTGACTGACCATGTGACTAGCCCTGTAGGTACAATTTGGACTAATAAGAGAAACATGGGCTGCCAGATAAACAACTAAGCTGTTCCGCCATCATAACATGGAAATATTCTTCAAAAACCTCACATTCGAACCATATCCAAATAATTGTGAGAGCAAAGGAATTCTAAACTCAAATTAGCACGAGAAACGCAAAAACCATACAAATCAAAGCAACCGTTCAAAAATCCATGCTAGGCGGCTTATGCAATGCGTCGTACTGTTCTGGACAAAAATCGCAGCTCGGTAAATTCAAAATACCTAAACGAATTGGAGTAAACTTTAATTCGTAATAATTTATTACTTGGTACTAGCTTATGCAAAGATGATTTGCTCTTTCTTTAATTCCGTCTAAAAATATTTATCTGTCCTTATATACACGGTGTCCTGTGATGGCCACTAAAACTTCAGGTAGCGATATTTTTTGTACAATTCTGAGTCGAAAATCTTAATACGAATATGTTGGATTGGTCTTTATCAGCCCTCACGAGCGGTAGATAAAAACAATTATTTTTTCAGATAAAGTACTCCTTCTGTTTTAAATACGACAAAATATCATCGGAAAGAGTTGTAGAAAATGTAAAATTAAGGTCCTCCACAAAATTTCGGAAATATCGACGTACTTTTATAAAACCGTGTGCATTAGATGAAGTACTTTTGTGATAACATAGTTTCAGAAAAGAAGGCCAATATTTCTGAAATTTTGCATGAGACCATAATTTTACATTTTGAGCCACTGTTCCTGATAACATTTTGTAGTATTTAAAACAGCAGATGTACTTTACCTGATAAAACAGTTGTTTTTATATACCACTCATGAGATCTCATGAAGACCAATCCAACATATTCGTATTAAGATTTTTGACTCAGAATTGTACAAGTAATATCAATACCTGAAGCTTTAATGTCCATTACGGAACACTCTGTATATTTAGCAAATTATTTGCAAATTACAACTTATCTTGTGAGATGTTACTCTAATGTATAGTCGTCTAAAGCAATCTCAATCTAAGTTATTTTGGAAGAGTAGAATTAAGCCGGCAGTTAAAGTGACTTTCTAACAACTGGATCTATTGCCCAAAAGCCTTAGATTCTGTAACTAGTGTCAAAAAAGACATTAGAAATTACAACTGCGGTTTTCATTCCTTGATAATACCAAATAAAGCTTCCTCAGATCATAATTATTCTAAAACGGTTAGAAATACTTCATCTTATACCCTCTTCTCATCAGTTAAATACCTTCATAGAAACATAGCCGATTATGTACCCTTTGAAACACTCAGCCATTTACGACCATCTATCCTCCCGCCCCCCACCCACCCATAGTAAAATGACCAAATAGGAAATTTGCCCTCAATGGCTTAGCTGCTAGCTTTATATCTCAATTTTGTCCGTAGATAATGGCAATGCTTATGGCTCCAACCAAATACGACAAGAAAGTTAGGTTTTTCAATATTTTCCGATTGATATCTAACTAATTCCCCACGATTCAAAGCCTCATCGGTCTCTTAGGCCCATTATCAATACCATAGCTTCCACACCTTACTCATTGACGAACTTTCCAAACAATATCGATCTTTATATACATCACAAGTGTCGAATCTGAATATTTGATTGTGATCTTGGGTGTCACTTTTGCTTTGATTAAGAATTTCATTTCTGATTGCATAGTTATAACGCAACAGTGATTTTCAGATCATCGTGAGATGTTTTCAATTCTGCCTGCCCACACAGAAAAATACCTCCCTTTCACTCATTTCCTGTTTCAAGGACAGCTCTGTACGGGTTGCCTAAAATTATAAGGGATATTGCAATGGATTATGCGAATGAATTTTGACGTTAATACAACTAATTAATAAATAAATAACCCCTGCACAATATTGTTTTATTTTAGTCAAATTTCGACTGATTAAAATTTACTTCAGTTTCCACTGGGTTCGTTAATTATTAATTCAATTAACAGTATTATGCCCTCAAATTATAATTCGCTTACCTGCACATGAATTCTATAAAAGCTAGCTAAGCGCAGCAATAAAACTCAAATCTCATAAGGTTGGGTTCCCTGAATTGTTAATATCAAAATTAGTGTGATACGCCACTGGGTTGTGAAATTTACTACAATCGCGCAGAAGCGACTTGCTCTGTCAAAATACTGCCCCAAATCAGTTTTAATATAATTCAGTTCGCGTTGTGAAAACTTATTTACAAAAAGAATTCGCATGAGCAATTTATCAGGTAAGTTTAAAGTTCTCGCGCCTTCAACGGCGTCACTTTGTCTTTTGTTTTAGGCAAAACCTCCACTTGTTTGTTTATGGACGCCTACATGCAAATGCTTTTTCTAACCTCAAAATGGGATTTTTATATGCAAATACTGGATAAACGGCTTTCGATGGACGCTTAAGCTGCCTGGATTCAGCTTCCTTAGGTCGTATTCTTGCTCTAATAATGATTTTCCGGCCTCTAACGCCCACAGTTTAATCAAAACTAACCTGCTTTTTTCTGCAGCAACGGTGGCTCGTTCGGACAGCCTTCCCTGATGCTCTGCGCCTGAAGCTGGGCCCCCGGGATGCTAGAACTGTTGTGACGGCCTTGTACACGAAGGGCGGATATGCTGACCTCCAAATCTCCTGTTCAGGACCTCAATTATGCCCACAACTGATGATCGGAACTCTGCGCTCTTGCTGCCGAAGTCTTCGGAAGGTGGTAGCAGACGTAATTTATTTTATGACGTGGATTACTTTTTATTAATACATTTTTATGTTTAGTATATAAAAACTTAATTTATTTGGAGACGCATAAATGCTTGTCATTCATATCATTTCATTCAATTAATTTTTTTTTGTTGGTCGTTAACAGAAATTGCCTATCGACATTTATAAAATGGAAATTGACCAAATACAATTCAATTACTTATAAAACTAAATTTCATTTATATTACAATTCTGTACAAAAATCCTTATTTCTAAAATTTGTCTTTTCAATTCTGGATTTAAACTAAGTCATAGCGCCAATCACTTTGTGTTTTAAATTGTCTTTCACCCGCGAAATTCACTGACTTGTTTGTTTTTACTACTTTTGTTTCATATCCTGCTGTGTGTGTTTTTCTTGCATTTTTAATAACTGTTTGCTTTTCACCCATTTTCAAATATTGCTGTTCAAAAATACAATAGTCACGTTACGCCTGGTTCATGCTCTTTGCGCCGTATTAGAATGATTCTGTTGCTATTACCTTTTATTTAAAAAGCTCATAAACACGTCCTTATTTAATTATCCTGACATATTATAAACCTTTTTAAGACAGTTTTATTCAACTGGGTTCGGCTTTAACTTGCACAAACCTGTTATATTAACT
Source organism: Agriotes lineatus (assembly GCA_940337035.1). NCBI lineage: Eukaryota > Metazoa > Arthropoda > Insecta > Coleoptera > Elateridae > Agriotes > Agriotes lineatus. Next base: position 82,587,961 of record OW679203.1, read on the forward strand.
AATTTAGCATTATTGACTTCAATCTATGAAAAGCGAGCTCTGCCCTTTGCCTGCTTACTCAAATAATTCCATTGCTACCGGCCATCTTTGCAAATGTGACTACGGATTGACATTTATGTGCTAATTTTTGCAGTTGCTTGAACTACCCCAACTCTGTGCTTTGTGACTTGCTTTTTATTATTTATTTATGCTGCAAGCAGAGTTAAGTAGAGGGCTCAATACCACCTCAATATATTGATAAAGTTAAAGCTCCACGTTATTTTGCCTATAAGTTTATGTTTATAATTAAATATTAATCGATTAAATTGCCCTATTTATTTATTTTGAATATCTAAATTATTTCTGCTAGCTTCTGTAGATGCACTTGACTGAAAAATCAGAGTGGATTTCTTTTATCTAGATTGCTTATTTTGAAATTTGATGTTCCTATTTTACTTATGACAATTCTAAACTTCTGTCAAATGTTATGTCAAATTAGTTTCTGAAAATTCAATCACAAATACTTCATAGTTAACATTGGTTATACGACAATCTCAAATAGTAAGTACTCCCTTAATTAAATTAGTTTGCTTTAATCTTTAATTTATTTCAGTTCTTATTAATACCTGGATTCATTGCAATAACTGGTATATGATACTCATCATCACTATAGAAAGGAATGACTTTATTGGTTGACTACTCCATTGTTTTAATATCATATAAAAATTTCATATTTGTCAATAAAATAGAAATACTTTGAAATGTGGCGGATAAGTCATTTGATTATGAATCTTTAAATGGGTCACACTTAATGTTTGCCTTATAAGAATTAATAAAATTCATAGTCGGTAACTTTCATTAAATTGAATTTAAAAAATGTATTTCTGTTTACAGTAGTAAATTCGCTCTTTGCTTGTGATTTTACTTCCTTAATAGCTGCTTGGTCGTTTCCTGCTACATGCAAACAGAAAGAAGCTTTATTCTTTATGGTGCTTTGATCTGGCCGCTCTTGTTGCTCTTACAGACTTTATATACAGGGTTAGTCATGAGTGGGTTACGTCTGACCAAAAGTTGAAGGCCACCCAACATACAAAAAACGCCTATCACTTGATACAATATTTAATATGATTAATAAATAGTATAAAAATCCCCAACTTTCTGTTTACATGTCATTGGTGGCACTGTAAGTCTATGTCAAATTCGAGGTTAGCAGATTAGGTTTTGTGTCAGTCTGTGTCAAAACTGACTCAAAAACTAACCTGATAACCTCGAATTTCACTTAGAGTGCAACCAATGACATGTAAACAGAAAGTTGGGGACTTTGATTCTATTTATTAATCATATTAAATATTGTATCAAGTGATACTCGTTTTTTGTGTGTTGGGTTGCCTTCAACTTTTTGGTCAGAAGTAACACACTCATGACTAATTTTGTACAATTTATTGAGACTAGCAGTCCAGTGAGACAAATGTCTCATTTAACGCGCCTTCAAACCTCGATCGGTTAGGCAACCACCCAGACCTGCAAGGTGTCAAAGTGGTTGCCTAACCGATCGAGGATTTAAGGCGCAGAGGGTCGCAGCTACGTTTGGCGGCCGAAACAGTTTTTATTTAATACGCGTTCTATTTGAAAAACGGTCTTTTTGTGATTTCTCGAAAACCGAAAGTGTCACGTGACTGAAATTCGGTTTCTGAGCTGACACGACCATTCCAAACATATAACTTTCATAACTTTTTTCTCTATCTCTTACGGTTTGGCTGCTGAAACAGCGTCCCGGATAAAACAGCGTCCCAGACAGACACGTCTATTAGATAAAGGATAATGGTTTGAAGGTGCAGCTAATGTCTAGAACAATTCTAATCAATATCTCTATGACAGATTAAGACACCTATAAAATGCATACCATTGTAGAATACATTTTTATTATAATTAGTAGAAAATGTTGTAATTGTATGCTCAGCATTAATGTTACTGATAGTGGAAATCGAGATTTTTAATTTGCTTTATTGGATATCACCCTTGCCATGATATTGATTATCTTCGAAGCAATTTGTTAATGTGTTATATTTATTATATGTCACAGAAACCGATGCGGTACACACTTCAAGGTAGTTCTATTTTGTACATTATTTATCGAATGTATTAGGTCGGTAAAAAACGAATCTCAATATTTGCTAGCAACTTTGATGAGTCCTAAGCTCGTATTCATAAGTATAGTTTGTTCGTGTGAACAGTGCCCGTTTTATCTATTTTTAATGTTACTATAGAATAGAAAGAGTGCTTATTAAGCTACATTCGTGCATTTAGTAAGATCGGTTCTATTCGGGCATCAATAAGTTAAATCATATTATATATAAATTGGTGGCAATAAACATATTTTTTATATTACCCAACAGAAGATTTTATACCCCGAAGCCTTAATGGCCCTTTGAAACATTTTCACCGTTTGTTAAGACTCCTGACGTCTGATTGGACAAAATTACATTCCCATATTCTTACGGCCGTTCCCTGGGACAAAACTCCCTACTTTGGGTCAATTTCAAGACCCTCTTAAGAGCGTGCCTTTAGTGGCGGGGACAAATCTCTGATTCAAGACTCCGCTATGGACTGCAGCTGGCCTTCATAGAGGGCAGAGCTAGTAGTGCTAGCAAATAAAGCAAATATTATTCCATTTTTAACTACCAAACTATAGTTGGCGCGGCGATCGTTGGCGATTCTAAGAATTTAGCTATGCAAAATAAATGTGCAGGTTTAGAGACTGTGGGGGCTGTAGTTTCGGGTTTTACCTCAGACAAAGAATAGAATTGCCTGAGGGTTTTAGGACCGATCCGAAGTTGAACGTACTTAGCTACTATATGAATAACGGAATATGGATGTACTTAGAGCAAATAAAAATGTTAGTAAAAAAATAAAACGTTTTCTGAAATGGCCTGTTGAAGACAAAAGCTTGTAACTTGCACATGCCAATTTCAAATGCGGTAGTATTAAAACTGTTGTTAAATACCAATTTCACTTTATTAGCTGTAAGTTTATTTTTATTCGACAAAAGGTCTAGGTACTGTGTATGAATTAGTCGGCCTATTTCCACAGTTTATATTATTGTAGCGCGAGTCACAATCAAAAAGGGAAGCATATATATAGATAAGTTCTAAACTACATATATCAGATCCCTCGGGGACTCAGTGGTAATGGTAAGGCATCCGACTTACAAATGGAAAGGTTTCAGGTTCGATATCATTCAAAATTTTCCGTATAAACATAGTTTGTCAAGTACTTGTGCAGTTAAAAACCAACTCCAAGTGCGAAATCAGTCCTTCTCAAGACTACGCCTGATGACGGAAGCAGAATTAGCTTCCGAAACGTCGCGCTACAATAATATAAACTGTGGAAATAGGCTGACTAATTCATACACAATGAGACCACAGTTACAAATCGACCAATAGCATCAAAATTACACTGACTATTTGCTAGTATAGAAAAGGCAAGGAGCCAGTTTATGCACGTCATCAACAAGTCATGATGTCACATATTTATTCCGTTTACGCTAGGTTTAAAAACGACTTAAATAAATCACAATGGTATGCAACCCACCAAACAGTATTCAACCGACTAACCAGTATGCAACCCAACAAACAGTATTCACCCATCAAACAGTAAAATTTATAAATTGCAATTATTATTGTGCATCAGATTACAACGTGATTATTATTTATTTAAATTGATCTAATTTATGAATTGATTAAAATAACTTAAAACGAACATTGACAAAACAGTAAAAATGTAAATTTATTTCAATACACTTGAAACTCAGCAAACTAATTATCTACAATATAATATAATAATTAATCGCTATCACAAGTGTCATCAGATTCTTCGTCGTTGACTTCTATTATTATTGGGGCAATGTCTTCTACATCAAAACCCACTTCCCTGTCCCACCACTTCTGTATAATGCCCTCTGCATGTGTAACGCAATTTGACCACGTTTCAGCTGTTACTTTACTTAACGCTTCTTGCCACATATTTAGGGTATTTTCTACGCCGTACCCATGTTCACCTATATGTTTATTATAATAGGTTTTGGCAATCCCCCACACATTTTCTATGGGGTTGAAAATGCAATGGTAGGGAGGAAGTCTGAGTACAGTATGTCCATACTGTTCCGCAAGGTTGTCTGCGACATACGTTTTTGGAGGTTTGTGCCTGAAAAAAATTTGTTAGTACTTGAGCACACAGAATTCACTTAATATACTTACTGTGCAACCAACTGCAATAATTCCATTTTTAACACATTCCCCTCAATATTCACTGACCGGCTTGTTAACCAATCAATAATGTCTTGTTTTTTCCAACTAGCATTGGGTGTTTTATCGGCCAATGTGCTATGATAACTTGCGTTATCCATAACAATAATTGAGGGCTCCTCCAAATTTTTCAAAAGCTGATCTTCAAACCATTTTAAAAAAACTTCCTGATTCATTTCCCCGTGGTAATCCGGGTTTTTTGTGCTCGATGTAAAAATCAATGAAGCACCAGGAATAAATCCATCTCTGTTGCCAGCATGAAGAACGATATATCTAAGAAAATAGATAAATAATATTATTTAAATACTGTTAAACTTACAATGCTAACCTTTTTCCATCTGATTTTATTTTTTTAACGCTGTTTTTACTATCATCTTGCCATGATCTAGAAACAGTGCCATTTTCAAAAATCCACGTTTCGTCTAAATTTACAAATTGTGAAGGTTTTTCCTGGTGCAGATTTTTAATGTATTTTCTTAGAAACTCCACTCTGCGGAAAGCAATGTGATCCAACTCCATGAGCCCTCTGCGTGGATCATCCTTTTTCCAGCGGAATCCTATATCTTTCAGGACCTTTCCTAACGAAGATATTCCTCCCTTGAAAACATCTCTTTCCTTCAAAACTCGCAATAGAGATGCCCGAGTAATATGTTGTTCTAACAAAAAATTATTCTTACTTGTAATGTTCAGCAAAAGAGAGTAAATGATTCACTTACTGTTTTGGTACATTTCATAAACCACATTTCTTATGGCTACTTGGTCGAAATCGTCAACGTCCACTACGGGTTTGGTTCTAGGCTTTTTCCGCTTCGGACTTTTGATAAGTTCATTTGCCTTTATTGTCTGTGCAACCGAACTAACGGTTGGTAGACATATTTGCAAGGCATTTGCAACTCTCTATAATAAATAAAACACTATAATGTAATAATACAATAATTATACGTTGTTTAACAAACCTCTTGGACAGCAGCTAAAGGAATTAAGGGGCCTCCATTGTCGCGTTCCCGCTCAAAATAGCTTAGTAGGGAGGCTATAAGCTGTTTTGACTGCTTACATAGGGCTTTCGGCATTATTTCCAAAGCACAAAACACGTAAACGCAATAACTAACTTTGAAAAAGCACAACTAACAATCCACGTACGATCTCAATTAGTTAGGTTAGAAACACAAAACAGTAACTAAATACTATGTAAACCAAATACGATGTCACACCAACCTAAGAGCGGAAAATTTGGCAATAAAAATCAATTTGTTCGTTATAAATCGATAAAACTTCAAAATATTAACAGATTCATTAAATATATGGTTTTATTTTTAAAGTTGATACAAAAGTAATTCTTTTCGACGAATTATTTATAAAAACTAAATCTTATTTTTATTTATTTGGGGTTAGCGTTGAATGACCCTGCAAAAGTGCATTGATGACGTGCATAAACTGGCTCGTTGCCTTTCCTTTAGCTGATTACAGCGACTATTTTTCGAAATTGTCAAAATCCAAAAAGAGCTATTTTTCGCAAATAAGATAAGACTTCAATGCGATTTTTTAGTGTTATTTTTAGCTAACTGAACAATATCAAGGCCAGAAAACACCTTTTTAACTTTAGCTAAAAATGAATTTTTCAATTTTTAAAATATTTTTAAAAATTTCACATAGGTACAAAGACTTAATATTAAAGCTCAAATTTTTTTATGTGGACACTTTAAAAATTTGTAATTGGGAAAAATAATATAAAATATTAATTACTCCTTTGAATTTTTTATTATTTACCGAAAAGTAGTATGTTTGCATAATATTTTCGTTTTTTATGGAAAGTGCGTTTTATTAGAAGAAATATTTTTCAATTCTAATTACTATCTATTTAAATTGCTTCTTGCAACTTTAATCTAGCCCTTTTAATGAATTACTGTTACAAAAATCCTGTAAATGTTCTTTTAAGGTGGGCATACACGCTACGGTTTACCGGAAGGCAGGCCTTCCGGTTTGCAATCCGGAAGGCTAAACCTGTACCCCCGGCGCAGGCATACACATTACGTTTTCTCGCAGGATTTTGGCCAGTCTTTTAAAGTGTTCAGAATAGCGAAAAGGTCATATTGATAATATGATTTCGAAAAATTATCTTTAATAGGATTGGCAGTTCCATTCTTCCGAAAAAAGATAAAGAGCGCACACGTTCAAAGTGGGTGAAACAGTGGTTAAGGAATCGACAAGAACATTCTCATATCGACTTAATATACGAATTACGATTGGTTTATTTAAATATTGCTTACTTTTTATATCATACAAACAAGACAGAGACCTGTATAGCTCAATAGATTCTGTTTGGAATTCATGGGACCACGTTCTCATATCGGTCATTTTTTATTAAATTATAGGTAGATAGTTGAACAAACCACGGTAAAATATAATATACCGGGTGACCATAAATGGTTGTGATTTCTTTTTCTTAGGTTGGCACTGTTTATGTTGGGGGCACTGTAAATCTATCTTAGCAGGTTAGGTTTTGCGTCAGTTTGTGTCAAAACTGACGCAAAACCTAACCTGCTAACCTTTAATTTGATATACACTTACAGTGCCACCAACATAAACCGTGCCAACCTAAGACAAAAAAAATTCAACCATTTATGGTCACCCGGTACTACTGAATAAAATCACTGTCATCACGCTAACTCTCGGCCTGTACCCACAACTTGCACATACACGTTCCGACTTGTATGCGATAAGGAAAGCCGGCAGGCAAAATTTCAGGTGTTGACAGTTTTTCGGGAGGCCGAGATTCAGGGCTCGCCTTCCGGCCGATGTATCCACTAACAATACAGTTTGCCTTCCGGATTACAAGCCGGAAGGCCTGCCTTCCGGTAAACCGTATCGTGTATGCCCACCTTTACAGTTGTCTAAATGAGGAGATTTTTCTTTATCCAATTACATGTTCTAATGAATTTCTGCATTCAAGAATTAAACGAAATTTGTCAATTAGAGATAAAATTTTCCGATTTAAATAATTAGATAATAGAAAAAATATTTATTTTATCACTTTTTGTGATTTTCTTATATTAGTAATTAATTCATTGTTATTATAGTATTATATATATATTTTTTTTAATAACTTCAGTGAGCAGTGACTCTAACTTTATTCTTAAAACATTAAACTACTCTTTCTAGGAAACTACCTCCTCTTAAAATATCTGTATAACTATTAAAAACACCCTGTATGTATGAAATAATTTTAATCAATGGAAATGATCAATAGATGGATAGAAAATAGGTATTTAGGTAATTGCAAAAAAATTGTTTGGTCATGTCGAAAAATGAATGTTTTGCTGCTACTTGTTTTATGTTAAATTTCTCTGGCGTGGTAACGAAAAAGTACCTGCTGAACTTGCTGTTCGAGAGTATGGTTGCTGCTTATCTTAATCTCTTTACCCCCCGCTGTCAACCTTTGATTTGTGACGCTCTCTTGAACCCTTAGACATATGAAGGTTGGTTATTGCCACTGCATTTTCGCAGCAAGAAACGATTTCAGGAATGAGTGAACACTGACCTTGTATGCGCCATCTGTGATATTATAGCTGAACTTTTACTCATAAATTCGTTCAACAAACATGGCGGGGGCCGTTTAAAAAAACTTATCTTCTGGTTTTTGTATTAGTTACTTGCAATAATGGTGTTATATTTTAGAAGAACGTACTGAACTACAAGGTGAATAGATTCCATTATGTTAGAATCTAATATATTACCAATAATTTTACAATTCTAGATGCCAATAACGGCAAAAATCATGAACAAATCATAAATCGAACTAGTGGAATTTATTGAATAATGTCTTCTCTTTAAGAAAATAAATTTAGGTTTCCTTACTTTGCTATATTTTGGGTAAAAATCAGAAAATAAAATAGCTTATGTGGCGCCCTCTTATAATGTGTTTTGAACTAAGATTTCGCAGTGCGCGTCTTAAGCCCCGCCATTAATTTTAGGACAGGTAACGACATCTTTTGCCCTAATTTTGCCTTAAGGCGTCTTCTGGTCTTGTGGGGGCGAAGCCTGCACCCTTGTTGCCATTTGCCATATCGTGCGGATCCAGCTAATTGGTTCACTAACGTGTCCCCCGATAGACTCAGAGTTTATTTCGGCCGAATTCGGGTTGGACGGTGGCGGTGTTGGGTTGCACCGGTCGGCGTCTAAGTGACGATATTATTTAGGTCCGGAGATAACCCGTTATAACCGCCGCTTTGGGCTACGGTGATGAAATTTCCGGCACCACAGATTTATATCGTCTAAGTTGAAGAAAGATAGAGACGTAAGAATCTTCCTGCAAGATGCAATCTCTACTACGGCGCGCTTGGTAGCATTCTATTGAGTCAGTCCCGCTTGAGACATTAAGCTGAGCGTGTGGGTATGTAGTATTCGAAGTAAAAATTCTTGTCGTCAATAGGGGTGTGCCGGGAGTTGATTGTAATTTACGTGCTAGGCGCGTTGTTTAGTTATTGCCATTAAATACGTCCATACGCTGTAGTAAGCGGATCTTCAAAGAAAAGCGCCGTTTAAGCATATCTACAGGGTGGATCTTAGCCGTCTGTCGTAATTCAATTCCCTATCTTTTTGGTAAGGATTTCATTACAACACCTTCGAGGCTGAGTTGGACGTCGTACGTAGAGCATCCCCTATTTGGCAATATCTTCAAGCAGCCTCGTAGAGGACTCCTAGGCGAGGGCCTGTTTTCATAGGAAACCGCAGTTTTTGGAGTCCTACGTCAACGAAAAGGTATTGTAAATTGTTATTTTAGAAGTGCTATTTGTTTCACAAGTGGTGTGCGTATCTTAACATTCGATAGACAATGCAAGCTGTTTTGTATCTTACAATATTAATTAGATACAGGTCGCTGCAGCATAGCTTTAACAAGACGGACCTACGCCCTACATAAAGTTCAAACACAGCATCCTTCAATAAACAAATTTCTAACTCTTTCTATTGTACAAATAAATTTTAAACAAACTTGACCTAATTATTCTCGTGTTTCCAGCTTCAACCGCACGAAGGCGCCACGAACTACGACTCTCTTTCGTATTCTCGAACCGACCCGAAGCCATCCGGATCAGGAAAGTAAAGTGGGTTGCCTAGCTAAGTAGGCGCTCGCCGGTCCGTTGGAAAAATTGAAATTAGCCATTATTGTAAAATACACGAAATCATATATTTTATTTATCATGTGAAGTTTAAATAGTTATATAAAATAACTCCTTTATGTTATGTATACTTGGTCTATATACTTGAAAGAACAAATCGAACCCTGCCATTTGGTTGCCGGTTAGCAAAAATATTATTAGAACATTAACAGTAGTAATTACATAAGCCAATAAGAATGGGCAATAATTAATAAGTTACTTCCGCTTCACAAGTACATAGAATAACCTAAACTGGTATTCTATACTTGTAGCTTCTGGGATTCAGGTACCAAAAGATTTCAATTGATGTTTTGTCCTCGTCGTAAGTTGATTAATTACATGTCCAGATCTATGTGTGTTTAAATTTTGAGTTAATAGATCACTTTAATTTAACTCAACCCTCGTACTTGACTTGTGTGTGTTCATTTAAAGACACAGGAACCTGTATTCTTGTCGCGCTGTGTATATTCCATTGTACAGGGCTTAAATAACTGCAGGAGGGACACCCAAAAGTAGGTGCAAACTTCTACAGCTGTGGAGCGCCTCGCGGGGGTAGCAACGCAAAGCAACGGCTATTGGATTTCGGCTTTTGGATGTTTGCCTGTTGAATTGAGATTTACATCCCATCGATTCTTCTTTTAATCAATTATCATCAACTACCCGTATCGTGGTACCTCGCCCTGAACTGTGTCCAGTCGATCAAATCTCCCTCCCATTTGAGTTCTTAGCCGGAGCCAAATGGGCTGGAAGGGACACGTAGGAGCAAGAATTGCTACGTCAATTTATTAGGGGTCTTAACGACCGTGTTGTACCGTAATACGTTGTCAGGTTTCGGAATTCTCAAAATTCAGTCTACAAGTCTGAAGTTCCGTGTCCCACTTCGTTAATCCGCAGTAGAATTTAGTTTCGACTTCTGGTCGGATATTTCGTCAAAGTTATATCATTTAGTAGACCTTTCGTGCTGCCGCCAAATACCGACTCCTTGAACTGAAGCAGTTTATTCTAATATGTTCAAGCTGAAGATATTAATAACTTTTACCTATAACGCAGCCCTAGTCATAGTATCTGGGAAGTTATTAGATTAAGTAACATAAGAAGTGCACGAGCGTCAGTTAATATGGCCTTTGCAGACTCCGTTGTCATTGCTTCCAATTCAGAAAAAATTACTCAACCCCCAATATATGAAGCAACTAGTTTTTCCACAAACACATGTAAATAATTATATAGAAAAACTGATGCGCCAACTTGTTTTAATAACTATACAGCAATATCAGCATTTATTGATCTGCTCCTCAACGTTGAAGTGGGTTGTAATTTATTGAAGAAAGCGCTACCAAATAACAGCCTTGATGATCCACTTAGATGGGTAAGAGAAATTGATATACAACCGTTATTAAAAAAACCAGAGCAAAAAAAAACTGGTTAATAAGCAAATTAAAGGTGATCCAAACAAAAACTACTAACCTACACTCTAAAGTAGCCCTTGGGTATGATTTTGGTCCACATTATTTCCTTCCAAAAACCTGGTTATCCATCCAAGAAAGTAATTTCATCCCGATCGATCTGCCTCTTACCCACATTAACAAACCAATAACTTTCATTAAGATGTCAACACGTAGTTATAGGGTAGAGCATAGGAAAGTTTCACAAATCAGTATTGAAAGTAAAAGACACTGCTTTGCAACCAGGTGAAGTTAAATACTGACGCCACCACTGCCTTTCTATGCACGCGTAGAGGGGTTGCCAATTTGTTGAATTTCCCTGGCAAGCTGGAGTTAACGCAAGGTGACCGAAGTTACTTGTCAGGAAAACCGGATGCTGGTGTTTTGAGTGTGTTTTCCGATGTAGCAGCTATTTTAGGGGCAATGACGGCACTTCGAGGCTATTTTGACGTGCTCGGATTTAATCGCTCCTAAGCCATAATCTAGGAATCTTAAATTCAAGTTCCTGTATCGTTGTCGTACAGCAGAATCTTATTTGGACTCTCGAGTTGGATCTTTGAAGAAATTCTGTATCGTTCTGGCCCGTCTTAGCTCTGAAAGGTCTTTCGTTACAACGTTCATAGATCATTCTTTGCACTGCCGTTGTACACTTTAAATTCGACAAGTCGACACAGACCGGGAAGACCTAGCTCTCATCGACGCAAGTTTATTTTTGTTTCGCTAAGCTGTAAATCTTTGAGCCCTAGGGCTCGGTAAATGCATCCGTCATCAAAGGCACGCGGCGAACCAAAATCTAGCTAAGTTGAATGTATTTATTAGTTAACTAATGCATGTTGTGGAATATTTAAGCTTTGACTTCGTAAGCCGTTAGGTTTTGAATGCATCCGTTGGAAATGCAGTTCGACTTAGGCAAATAAGTTATTAATATTATTTTCCTGTAGATGGTACGATATGATTTTTCCGATTGTGAAGATTGCACCTATCATACAGACACCTTATGGCCAATTGGAAAGAGAATATTTTTATCTACACTCAGTAAATCCTGCTGTGCCACAAAACAGTGTCTTAGAACCAATATTGTATTTACTCTACACTGCCAACATACACGCTCACTATGATCACAACATTGATGCAAATATGGCATAAAAAATGAGATATGGATGTTGACTATTAAGATGATAAAATTGTATTACCATGTGACCAAATGATAAAGGTATCTTCAGCGTATCGTCAGAGTATCGAAACGCGACTTTGATTTTCAATTCTTAAGATTCCAAAGCCAAGGCTTCCAAAACCTTTATGATGATATTCGTGACAACATGTGACAGAGGCGAACCCACGGCCACTGCAAAGATGTATATGGAGCTGTCTTTGGAACAGGAAATAGATGCAAGGGATGCATATCTCTATGAGGGCAGGCAGAATTGAAGGCATCTCATCATGCTCAGATACTTAACCTTTACGTTATGTATATACAATCAGGAATAAAATTCTTAGCAAAAAAGTGACGGCAAAGCTCACTAGCAAATCTTCAGGTATAGCTCGTCAGGTGTATATAAAGTTCAGCGATAAATTGGGAATATGTGATACGGATTAACTGAAGATATTATTTAAGAAGTTTGCTATTGATGTCATTGACGATACGCCTAAAAACTGGGGGCTTTTAAATAGCGTGAAATTAGTTTTCTCTAAAAATCAGACATGATTAAAAAAGTTAATTCTCTTTCGATTCTGGAAATTAGGTCGTGATAAAAGAAGAATTTTGAGTCAAAGACCTTATTGGCGTAATCGGTTCAGCCCATCAGCATTGCTTTTATCTCCGAGCACAATCGAGATGTCAGAATTGGCACGTATGCTGTAAGTTATTAAGGGTATTCGTTTCGTTCCTGGCCATGTTACTTTTCGGAGATCTAAATAATTGTAAACATCTGACTTTCAGAGCGGACAGCATGGGATAGACGTTTTAGAAAGTATAAATTTTAGCTAGAGAGGAGGTGTAAGATGACAAATTTATAGCCGTTTTAGAATCCTTCTGATCTGAGAAAACTCTATTTGATGACATCAAACAATGAAATTTACGAAGATGAGTCCCAGTTGTAATTTCCAATGTCATTTTTGGTCGTATGTGCAGGTGATTGGATTGAATAGCCACCAGTCGCGAAGGCTAAGGTTTTGGAAACTGTATTCAGTTGACTAATAAAATCACCTTAACTATTCCAAAATAACTTAGAATGAGATTGTCTTTGGAGATCATGCCATAAGGCAACATCTCAAAAGTCTTCTTCTCCTACGATCGACTAAGAATTAATTGCTGTTTGTCCTGCCCGGTGATTCTTTCATCCCATCTCTGGGGAGCTTGTCCTCTAGGTTTTGCCCTGTTGGTGGTCTAGTTTAACAGATGTTGGTTAATCTCTTTTCGCCATTGCGGTCTACGAGTTTATTCCAATTTTTCTTTTGTTGTTTGTTTCATTTTACTACGTTTATGGCATCTCATTGTTGTCTGATGTCTGAGTCTGTTTTTTATCTCGTAGTGTTAGTCCTTGGATTTAGCGTAGTATCTTTATTTCTGCAGTCCCCACCTTCTGTCTTGTCTTCTTCGTTAGTGCTCTTGTTTCAATCGCGTATATAGAAACTGAACGTACCAATTTTTCTATACCTTGACTATGGTATCAGTTCTCATAAATATGTAGTATCATACCTCACTTCTCAAACTGGCAGTTACCTATGTGGCTCTTCGGGTAAGTTGCTGGATTTCTCCAATTAGATCCCCGCTGCTACTTATTTCGGTACCCAAATAATAATAACTCATTATTTGCGCTCTCAGCTTTTCGTCATCTCACAAGTTAAGCTATAATTAGCAAATAGATCAATATTCTAGACGACAGTAAAGTAAGATCCAGTCAGATATGTATAAATTTTTTTTTAATTTAGTGCCCATTTGATTTTTGAATCGTTAAGATGTGCTGAAACATCGCTTTTGCATGGTTTTGATGTGCTTCCTGCAAAATCTGAGTTTTGAATGTCTTTACACTCGCAATTATGTGGTTCTGGCTTGAGGATGCGAAGATTATTTCGACGTCATGATGTCGGATCAGTTTAGCTGCATATCTAAAAACCGACATTCTTATTAGCCCTGATTTGGAAATATAACATTAAAGTGGGTGGTTAAGGTGTCCGTTAGAAATTACACACACGAATAACTATACCACTTTTAATATTCTTTATTTAACGCAACGGATTACAGACATAAAATTAAATGTGCGGATTTGTTACTATACTATTACACTTGTGGATCGAATAGGTCTTGTTAATCAGCATACATGTGAGCGTTTGTGGATCTGACACTTGGCTCGTGGAAAAGCTCAAAGTAAATGTTCCACTAAGTATGAGATTAATATTAAACGCATTGAGGATCTGACTTTTTGCGTGTCCGTTTAACCAAAGTGGTTTAACAGGCGAAGACCTGATATGCAATAATTTCTTAAGCTTTTCGCTTCCGTATATATACAATTTTCATACAATTACATAAGATTTCCTATTCTAGTCACAACAATGGCATTGTATCTATTGGACGAAGGGTCGACACACTTTGACTAGCGCGCACAAGAGTTGGAGGTTTATGATGCACCCACTGGACATTCACTCTCGATTTTTGAAGCTGCAGATTTACTGCCGTATTGTTCGTCCACTTTCGCTTCTTATTTAGAAAAGTGTTCGTCAGATTTGAGAATTCCTTTTCGCTTTTGTTTGCAGAAACTCGTGGACGTTTAGAGAGTTTCTCTCTTTTGTATTCTTCCGTACAAATCACTTTTTGGCATCAGGCGTTTTTACCCCTTTTACTAGAAAATGTTTTCAAATGGCACTTAAGCTAACTGCTCGCACTTCGAGAATTTTTATTGCACGCACTGTTTAATGTTATGGGCGAGTTTCCTCTTCTTGGCAACGATCTTTTATGATTTATTGCTCCGCTACAACATCCCTGCTACCCCTTTCAGGTGCGCTGGTGCTACAATGAATTATGATTAAGCGTTTCGACGACCAGTTTGATTGCCTTCCGTGAACGGCCTTGTTTTCGCAGCCGTTCAGGTGCATGGAGCCGCTGTGTCTACTTTACGGCCATTTACCCTATCCCATTCGACTGTTGCTGCAACATACAACGTTGCCTTATGATCATACTAAAGGATATCTCGGAATATTGGCGACTTACATAACTTTACCAAATTATTTTACCGAGCAATATTGTTCTCAACAGAGGCTCATCAAGCTTGCTCGAGTTTTTGGTCGTCTGCTTAAATGTAATTTAACGTTATATATTTACCCAAGTCGTTACGTGCTTCTGTTACTTACAATTATTTGTTCGTTTACCGTTTTGTAGACCGGTAATTGCAGGTTCGTAGTTGTAGCAATTTAGAGTCAGTATTTTTATTGCGGGTGCACCATATTGTGTTAGTATTGATTTTTAAGCTGGACGTATTTGTTAATATATTGCTTGTAGCCATTACTACTGGTTATTATAGATGTTTTCCATACATTTTATGTTTTATATGTTTTAGTTACTACAAGTCTTTTATGATCAGGCCATTAAGTGAGTCTGTTTCAGATTGTACATCCATCAACTATAAATATTTTTTAGTCTTTGACCTTCCCTCCCCGTCGTAGGCATATTTTTTGTATTAGGTAGTCATTTTCACCCTTTGTAATTTTAGTTCATTTAACCTCTTGTAAAAGAATTGAAATATGTTCATGTAGTCAGAATTATTTCCAATTGATTGAAAACTTTCGCATCATCATATTCATTTAATTTCAGATAATTTTACCGAAACTGATCTCAGTTGTCTCAAATTACCTTTATCCCGATTGATCTAAGTTAACATAATGAAATATAAGTTCTGCCATTGGTATTCTTTACTTTCCTCTAAATACATGATCCTAATAAAAAATTTATGTAACTTACCTAACAATGCACTGCTTCATCTGCAAAGGCCTGAAGGGGAAAGTTGCAAAACCTTTGATCGCCGTTCTAAAATAAAATTATTTAAAGCAGTGGTAGCAATGCTAACAGGAGATGCACAAAATTATGTGGAATAACACCTTAAATAGGAGAGACCGGAAGAAGATTGTTGAGTAATAGGACCAATTGCCTTTCTATTGAACTACTTGCTACAGTTTTAGACGTTGTAAGTAAAAAGATGTCTTGAAAAATGTGATACGATTTACTTTAATATTAACGAATACTTCACTGTCTCTATTCTATCTAATCTCTCTAATCTATCATTTGATTGATTGTTATGATAAGGCGACGCAATAAGCAATAACCCCGCCACCGCTGTTCCAGTAAAAAAACATTTGTCTGTACCATTTTATGTAATAGAATAAGAAATAACGTAATGTAACCTTTTGTTCAAAATGGTCGATCTGTACGTAGAACTGTATCCAATCTACATATTATCAATGTATTTAGGCTTGGCAACTTTTACCATTGATGGGTCTCCAGGAAAACGGCATTTACGACGTATAAAATTCTGTAGCTTCTATAAAATAGGTTTTCTTGCATTGCAGTCGACTCTATTTTGTTTATCGGTTGCTTCCCACTTGATCTATGTACTTTCTCATCAACAAGGTTTAGAGTACAGTACAGTACTACAGTATATAGACGGATTCGATATGGTGCTACACAGGGGAATTTTTCTTATCATGGTTGTTAATAACGAAATCCACGGTTTAATACTAATGAAAATATGGAAGAAAATGATAAAAATTGATTCTGTCCTTAATCGATGGGCTTTACTAAGTACACATGAAAGGGTTCGTACACAGTACATCAGCATAATCTTGTTTGGCCTAGTGCCAATAACAGTGACCTATACGTCAATATATCTTCTATTTTCTAACACCCTTATGCAGACTATTGGAATAATTGCTTACTTTGTAGAAGCAGTTTATCGATACACTATAAATGCACTATTCTGCTGTCATATTTGGTCAATTCGCAGAAGATTGATGTTGCTGAATGAATTGTGTGCTACCCATTTATTTTCCAATATTGAAGAAGGCGGTGAAAGTCATGATGCTATTGAGTTAAATCTTGTGCAGGTTTTAATTCAGCATTGCCGTCTGATGGACAATGTTAGAACTATCAACAAACTTTATACACTTCCACTTCTGCTTAACTTGGGAATGGATTTTTACATGACCGTAACTCAATTATTGGTTTTAATTAGGTGGACCTGTTTACAAGATTGCAGTTTTGGAAGTCTTTATTACATTTTGCCGATGACAATATTGTATGTCTCTGATATTCTAATGATTGTAGTTATATGTGCCAGCTTGAGGAATCAGGTAAGAATATGTACAGTTTGAGTTCACTCGTTTGGTTTTTCAATCTTTCGACATAGTCTAGATAATCTAGTTTAAGAAACTACTAATAGTAATTTATATTATCTTTAGGAAAACACTTTAAGGAAAACTGTAACAAAGGCTTGCTTGAAGGAGAAAAGCCGTACCTTGGACCTACAGGCAGGTTTTTATTATAAACACGTCTAAATGTAGTTCTGAAAACGTTTTCCTACAGAAAAAAGCATCTTCCCTGCAATTTCTTTATTATGACCGAAAAATTACTGCTGGGGGGTTTATGACCATAGACTATAGCCTACTATTCACAGTAAGTCTGAATGTGAAAGATATATTGCCGATTTAAATGTTTGTGTTTTGTAGATGGTCGGTGCCATGTGTAGTTATTTAATAATACTCATTCAATTCGATGATGCTTTGCTGAGCAACAAAAACTGGTGTGTTAGCAAGGCGATTATTCAATGAAACTGTTGTTATATATAAATAATTTCGAAAGCATTGTATTAAGGTAAACATAACAATACCGTTTTACTTCAAGCTGTATTGTGCCTATCAATAAATTTTAAAGAAGTGTATTCAATGTTATTATAATGTGGCGAATAGATGATTATGTCGGTCTTCGAAGTTTTTTGCACATAATAATTTCATAGATGCTCGCTTGCGATAGTTAAAAGCAAGGAGGTATGGTGTCAAATCCGGTATGTATCGGTCTGGTATGAAATGGGGTTCTCACCAGAACGATTTTCTTTGGCGACAGCAACTTTAATATATAAGTTACCTAGTGCTTCATTTATGAAATGCTTATTTTACTTCAGAAATTTACGTAACTGCACTCCGCTCCACATATGAGATAACACATGAAGTACATTTATCTTCGGTCTCAGCTGAAAGTTGAAACCGCAGCAAACAAACCTAAGAATTTTGTGCGCTCGTTATGTCACTTTATAAGAAAATCAGCTGCTCCTCCATGGTACAATTCCACAGCAAGTAAAAATATTGATAAGCCTTTGCTTAAAGCTTTACTATGCACCCCATGGGGATGCACCGAAAACTTGGGGTAAATCTTATATTTGTCACAACGTACATTGTTGAACTCATAAAAAATATACCAAATAACAATAATTCACATCCTACATTGCTTATTAAGAAAATATATACAAATTAGTTCGAAATATAGTACTTAAGAGGCTACAAAAAACTCAGGATCAAACTAAAGCACTCCACAGCTGAAGGAAGGTTGGCGGATGACGGCGACTTGGTCTTGTAAGGAACAAATTAAGTTGATCTACGAGCGATATAATGTGAGATTTTGTAAGGCCTTGTCGGAGCAGAGCATCATTTTACATAAGAGCGGTGATAGACAGACGACAGACTTTATTCAAATATCCGACCAGGTATCGAAATCAAATTCCACGGCCTGCATAACAACTAGACGAGAAATCTCAGACTTATATGCTGTACTTAAGCAATGGTTAAGTCCGACGGCGTCGTAAAATGCCCAAAATGGACGGCAAGATTACCAAAATGGCAGCTACACTACACGCAGCAGTCAAGTCACCCCCTCCCGGACAACAATCTTGCACTATATTCTGGCTACCGGTTTGCTGGCAGTACCTCGTACCTGCGCGAAGAAGCTTAGTGTACCCCTTTTCAGCGGGGCATGGAAATGCAGTGAAAATGTTCATTATTGTTAGATTGAGGTAGCAGCATATTTTGATGTAATTTATCTCCAATTTTTAATTATAACACATTCGCTGTTCAATTCTTTCCAAAAATAAATACACCTACTCTGAAACTTTTGGAAAAACATATACCATGGAAACTCTAAAAGAAAGTATAGTAGAAAACTAATTAGCAGGATAAGTAAAAAAGCTAAAAAAAAACGTCGACTTGTAAGCCAAAGATCCCCCAAAAGTATAAATGTATAACATTCGAGAAACCTAAAATATATTAGCGTAGAACACGCAGATGAGGAAAAATATCGACAACCGCAGGGAAAAATGGGCAAATGAGAATGGAAATGGAAAACAGACGGATAAGGCAATAAAAGAACTGGATACAAATAATCTGGTGATAGGAACATGGAATATAACAAGAATTACAGGAAAAAAGAAAATAGGAAATCGAAAAAGTAATCAAATGTGAGAAAATAAGCTCCAGAAATATAGTATTACACATAAAAATGGTTGATACAGTAACAACAGTAAAAGGTATACAACGGTGGAATGAACTGACAAATAGAAAATAATAGAATCCTACAAACAACTACAGAAGGTTATGGATAAAATAAGGGAATATAATGATAAAATAATAATAATGGAGGATTGGAACGCCAAACAAGAAAAGGTGAAAACAGGGAAATGGAGTGTATGGTCGGCTATGAAGAGAAAACGATATGAAATGGATTTAAAATGTTCTGTCAAGATTTACTTACCTGATTGTTGATAGGAATGTTCTGGTCCCAAAAACTGGAAGATAAATATGAGTTTGCGACAGAGGAAAGAAATGCAAAGCTGATAATAGACTTTATAGCATATACACAGGATTTAAAACAAAATAAACAAAAAATCTATACAGAGAAAGTAGCAGAACTAGCAACTAATCATAGACTAGTAAGAGTGATTTGGAAAGTACAGAAACAAAATGTAGAGAACGAAACCGAATTTTTAAGGTGGCAATAAAAAAATTTAAAGATAAAGATAGCAGAAAGAAAAATGAAGAGGTGACGGATAATGAATTTCACAAATTGGAAGAACAAATAATGGAATTGGCATTGGAAAAGAAATAATCAAATAAACATTATACGGAAAAGCGGTAGTAATCCGTAAAATAAAAATGGTGGACAAGCAAAAAAAGAGAACAAAATGGTGGAGGAATGAGGTAAAACAGGAAAAGGAAGAAAAGAAGGAAGCTTGAAAGATACATTTGCCGACTACTGATTCTCAAGAAGATACGGAAGAATATATAAACATAACAAAGAGAGCAAAAGTAGTAGTATAGAAAGCAAAACAGAGAAGTAGGGAATGGTTCAACGAAATGTACAAGATAAACAGAAGGACGTTTTGTACTAGAAGGAGAAGAGGCAAAGACGGCCAAAAATAAAATTCTGGAAATATGGGAAAAATACTATTCACAGAAGTTTTACAAGAACTGTGCATTGAAGGAATGAAGATAAATCCAAGGCAACGGGAAGAAGAAACAGAACAAATAGAATTATATGAGAGGAAGTTGAGGAAACACTAAACAAAATAAAAACAGAGAAAGCTTGTGGAAGAAACAATTTCGAACCAGAAATGATAAATTGAATGGGGGCAAAGAAAAGAATAGTTGTGGAGAATTTGCAACGCCTCATGCATCAGAAAATACCGGAGGACTGGAAAAAGAGAAAAAACGAACTGCGATAATTACAGAGCGGTATGCATTTCATCAGAATGTTTCAAGGCATACACTAGAATTGTTGAAAACAACTGAGAAAAGTGATAGACAATAAAGTCGATGATGAGGAAGCAGCATTTAGCGCTAATAATCAAACTGATGGCAATATATGTATAATGTGGAATCTATTGAAAAAAATAGAATAAGGTGGGAAGTTACTTTCAACATTTATAGATCTAAGAAAATCGTATGGCACAGTAGATATAAGCAATATCTGTAAGTGTTTTGAAGAACGGGATTTACGAACTCAGATAATAAATATCACGAGAAGTATATAAAAAACAGTAAAAGGAAGGGTACTAATAGCAGGAGAGAGATCAAATGAGTTTTTAATGGTGAAGGGACTGAAGCAGGGGGACAGTCTAAGTCCACCAGAGCTAGGAAAATTACTTTTAAAAAGTAATGATTTACGAATTACCAATCAGTGAAGTAATTTAATTACCAGAAATTCAATTGTTCAAATGAAACCGTAATTCAATCACCAATTACTTGGTAATTGTCATTGTACAACATAAATTACATTTTCAATTACTTTCAATAGAAATTGTCATATACTTGTATTTAATAGATCTTTCTTGTAAGTTGGAACTATCATTAGTGACGTCTAGATTCTCGAATCTAAAAATGCTTAATTTTGTTGTTTCATTAACTACAGTAACCGACATACTTTATCACGTTTAAAGATTTTTTTAATAATTAAGTCTTGTAGCGATTTACACCGTTTACCAAAACCATCCGTTGTTAGTTTGTTTTAATGTATCATGCAAGTAAATAAATAAAGTCAGACATAAAAATGGTATATTGTTTATATTATATTCATATGTACAACATATTAAGGTAGGTATAATAAAATATCTAATAATAATAATACACTCAGTTTGTCTTTATCAGCACCAGTTTTTCAAGTAATTCGTCGTAAGTCGCATTCCTTCTGGGACTATGTGTAAATGTGGTAAACGAATTTTTTTATTCCTTAATATGTAAAGTAAAAAGGCCTTATCTTATTTTTGCGTTCTGGAGATTTGGCACCCAATTGAGGTCAGTAATTCAGTAATTGAGAATGAACATATAGGAGTTTTAACTGCCGATCGGACCATTTTCTTATGATGACTACAATTAGAAATCGAATACACATAAACAAGAACAAACAAAATAACGAACAAAGAAAATGGAACGCGCAAAGGTTAAATAACACCGCCGAAAGAAATAATTACATTAACGCAATAAACCAGTAAACTAGAACAAAAATCTATAACTGAGGACCCACAACAAGAATAGACAATAATAAAAGAAGCAGTAACTGACAGTATGGAAACCACTACAGGGAAAGATAAAAAGAAAATAAATGATTGGTAAGATGATAAATTCAGAAACATAGTTGAAGAAAAAAATAAACTCTGAAGAATTATCAAAATAACCCCTTGGAAAAAAATAAGCAAGAACAGAACTCCAAAGAAAATTGAAGCGAACAGAGTAATTAGAAGGAAGAAGAGTGAAAACATAGACAAAAAAAATAAAGAAATAGAAAATTACACTATGGGACACAACTCTATAAAATTCTATAAAATACTAAAACAAGAAACTGAATATAAAAATACAACCTCAAGATCGTGTAAGGAACCCTAATGGAAGAAACAAACGACATACTCGAGAACCCCTCGATAAAAACAAATGAGCTATCGTAAACTAACCTAATGTTGAAGGGTAGCCATATGTGAACGTGCATGGGGTAAAGATGGCCCAGATAAATCTGCCGAGGCAATGGACGTAAGAATATTAACATTAACCAATAATTCAGACGTCAAAAGGCATTCGTACTTCCAGATCCTCCATATAACCAAAGGTTCGCCAAACCAATTCGCCCTTAATTGAAGCACTACGCTAAGTGTTCCCATAAGATAACAACACTGCAATTGTAATACATCAAGACAGAAATTTGTTAATAACAAAAGCAGATAAAATTGCCTACCTAGTCAGGCAAAATTTATTGAGGATTTAGGAACAATAAATGCCAATAGCTGAATTTAGTTAATTATTAGAAATGTTGCTTGCGAGACCATCTATTAATTGTAACGAAATGCTTAAAAATAAAATACAACTGGTTAATTTTCACTAAAGCATGCGAAACTACAAATTGAAGCCAACTATTAATGGTAATGAAATGCTTGAAAATCGAATACAACTAGCAAATTTTCACTGATACATGGGAAACCACAAATTATCCGTAACACAATGCTGATAATTAATATCCAAAGTACTGTCAAATTCCGAAGTTAGCTAAACTGTCACTTTACAATTCGTATTAAAGAAATTTACCTTACTGAAAAATTAGAGTTTAAACGGTCGTTACAGATGTATTTCAATAATACTAATGCTTGTGCTTAACTGGAGTTCTTAGGTTTAAAGAGAATTACGGAGCTAGTATCAAAATAATTAACAAAACGTAATTGATACACCGTCAAATTTAATAAAGCAAATAGTATATAGCCAAGTGAATTTGCATTTCGAGATTAAATCCATCTGATTCTTAATTGAGTAGATCTTTGAGTGAGCATGTACAGAGGGTAATTTTGATTAAAACAAAATTTAACTAAATAAAATTTATTCTTATACCTCATGGCTAAGACTTAGTTTAAGTATTTACTATTAGTTCTCATACCCTTCAACTTACAACCAGGGTACCTGTTTTACCCACACGTCCATTTTCTTTAACGGCATGCAAAGTAGTAAAAATAGATAAGTATTGATCTCAATATCAGTTTATTACTAAGTAAGAAGTGTGTGTAATCACTTACTTGAATGATTGTTACTTTTTGATTCATTTTATTAGACAACCTTTAATGGAGGTACAGTTTGTACCATGGTTGCAGGTAACGGGTAATTAAAAAGTATTTCAGTGCCAGCGGGCTACTCTATAGTTTCTAATTAATAAATCCAATTATAAGTCACTTAAAAATCAAATGTCAATTTTAACAGTTAAGTATAATCGTAGTTGTATTTATAAATTAGGAACTATATCATACCCGCCTGGGATTGAAAAACCTTTGATCACCCGTTGTATGAAACTAAAGCGTTTGGCAGGCCATTCCTTTATTACAAAATTTTCCTTTGCTGTTTGTCCACGCACATGCTTATGCACGTGCAAAAAAATTACCCTATAACAGGCTAATTTGTCCAGCTCAGACATTAGGGAGAAGAGCGGTTCACTAAAAACGATACCAATTAGGGCGAGGTGATGATCACTAAAGGTGTTAAATGCGAGGCGTCGCCACACTAAATCGGGAAAAAACACGGGTGGGCTCATTGTGAAAGTGGAAGCAACGGCCCGACCTTTTGGATGTAACTTTGGCAGTGCTTGAACGACATCTCAATGAACGGCTGTGCTGAACTTACCTTACTCTCATTTGGTTACCGCTGATTGAAACCAGAGGAAAAATATACAAAATAGTACATGCAAACATCATAAAACTACTAAATAAAAGCACAACTAATTGAAAAAAAAACTATATTAACGTAGAAATAAAGAAACATATAAAAATAGTGAACATCAAATGAAATGTTCGACAAAGGTTAGTGAGGTTAATTGCCCAAAGTTTAAGCTAAACGCAGATGGTAAATCTGACTGCAATTAATATAATTGACGCACTGACGGTAAACTTGAATCTCACAGCGTTAAGCTAAGTACGAGCATTAAAACTTGACGGTGAATGACTGACTTAATGGAGGTAATTTCTATACAAAATCTTAATTTTAAATTATCAAGAGAGCTAAGCAACATAGCGACTTAAAGAATCACTTCGCTGCGTATTGCTCGCTCGTTAAAATTATTACAAAATGACACAATACCTTTTGAGGAATTCAGCTGCTACGATGATGATGTCCAACGGAGCTGCAGGTCGGGTTCAAAGGAGTGCCTCCAAATTGCTTGAAGAAACTGCGGGAAACTGCATAGGGTGTGGTCTGTCAAGTGGGTCTGGACTGTACTGTATCTCCCAGAGGGTAAAACGACGAAGAACGTACGATGAGCAAGGGTACGGTACACGTAGCTTAATCACAAACGAATTAGCACAGAGGTTTCCAATTAAAGATTAGCCCTAGGCGACGACTTCAGAAGTCAGCTCCACGGTACGGGATCCCTCAACTCATACCTGACTAAAACGTCACTTAAATGACCAAGACTTGACCGGTAACACCTATTTAGTTTAACTTAATAATTTCGCTCTCGTCTGCGGAACAGAACTATCGCCTGTTGCCTTGTTGAACTCTGCGGATTGAATCCTGAAGCCAAATGAACGCGCGCAAGAGCTACTTAATTTGTACTCTGTCTAACACATATGGAAACTACCAGCGTTGTGTTATCGTGGCGCAATATTAAATTAGAAGTTCACATTAAGAACGGCGAACCCTCGGAAAATTAAACGGGCCGCCGCTTTGGAGCCAAAGAGTAATTAAAATACGATAAGTTAAATTACAGCATCCATACGACAAGCAAACACATCTACATTTAAATATAAAACGTTGCCCAAGATATGAAATGCAATGGGCCGGGAAACGCCGGTGTTTAAGAAGAACGAAAATAAGTTTTAAGACAATTACTGAACCATCAATTTGAGCGTGAAAAAAAACGGAGGAAATACTAAACTTCAGAATACAAAAACGGAAAAATGCGGAAAAGTGCAAAAATTGTCCTTCCAGTAGATTGGGCTTATTGGGAAAACCACCATAAAAATAACTCACCATATAATCTACTTTATAGTAATGTGAAAGCAAGCATAAATAATAATTAATTATTAATCAATAACAAATATAATTCCGCGTTACGATGAAGTATTTATGACATTTAAAGAAATTGGCCCTATTCAAATGAGATTAATTATTAAAAAACTATCGATTTTACAAAAAAATGTTTGACATAAAGCTTGTAGGGAAGTTTTTGGACGCCATTTTTCCAAGAATGCAAAGCGAGCGAAGGTCACAAATTTAATGTTATTCAGGATATGAAACTATGCTAAGTCGTCGATTTGAAAAACATATCTTATAAGTAGGGTTTTAGCTTCCTGGTACTTAGCCTAAATCCAGTAAAGTTAATTTAATAGCTTTGAAAATGGTGTACATAAAATTATACATTTATAAAATAACTTTCATTTTGTTGCCCACTTGGAAACTTTACGTTAAAAAATGTGTCTACAGAATTGCGTTCGTTAAGCATTTGCTTAAAATTATGTTGCACATCCTAATATTATTAAATATAAGTTTTTGCCATGTTAACATTTGTTCAACGTAGGTATCTATACGTTGGTTATAAAAAAAATAAATAAAGAGTGTAATGTACCCCTGTATCGAGATATGGAAATTATCCTTTATCGGAATATATTCTTTATCATACTAAACTGGTTGGTCGCTAATTTGTGTATATAATTTATCAAGATTTTGTAAATGTTTCGCTTTTGATATACAACGTCTTGTTGAATGATTTATACAAGAATTTATATTGATTCTATCTCAACATAAAAAAACTGACTAACCTTTCCTATACAGTACTTCAATTAATAAACGCTTTATAGATCGCAAGAAATGTATATTACCTTGACGTTTCTTGCAATTTAAAGGAATGACGTTTAACTTATGTCAAGCTGAAATTACTTATAACCACGACTAACTTTCCTGAAGCAATGAGTCCCCTTCTTTATCAGATGAATGGATATTTTAATATTAACTATCTTACGTATATCTATTAGATATCTATTATAAGCCGTATAACATTATTTATTCTATCTACTCCTACTGTACAATGGCCATGAATTATGATTCATAATTCACGGTTTGCAGCCATTCATAAAACTATTTTCATAATTCACTAATTTGCAAGTTGCAACCAATCAGAAAATTCTATTTTCATTATTCAATAGGTTGTAGCCAATCACAAAATTCATTCTTATTATTAAATGACTTTTGAAGTTAACGGCTGTCACAAATGTCATAATTCGGAAATACGAACACAAAACTCCTATTGCATAGGAGTAGATAAAATATCGTATTACATCCACGATTATGGCCATTATTCACTCAGAAGTCATCTTCGTGAATAATGGCTGTCATAATCGCTCATATAATAATATACTATATATTTAGTATTCAATTCAGGTACCTTCAGTAGTTATAGTAGTGCATTCTGTATAATTCGAAAAATACTCGAATTATACAGAATGCACGCGGAGAATATTGCAAGACTATTCCTCGAAGAACTGTCATCCTTTGTATACCACACTGTTCATTTTTAAAAAGTTTTCAGTTTTCGTTCTGAAATTTCTTGTGTACCTAGCTGGTTTGCTCTTCTTTCCGGAAATACTCGATACTGCACTTGTGCAAATACCCGGGTATTGCACTAGTGCAAAATATTCGCTGTATTCGACTCTGATTGGTTCAAATTTTGAAAATTGATTGGTGGGATTGGTTTATATTATCTGAGGGGAATAGTCAAAAATATTTTCTTTTAAACGTTCCAACAACTTGACAATTATCTTGTTTGATTTGACATGTAAATAAGAAAATTCAAACACTTTCAAAATAAATTACCATTTTAAAAATGTTTCTAATAGAACATATTCAACTCAGCTCCAAATGCAGCAACTGAGGGTAACTGCAACGAATGCAAAACAAGGACATCACACTTTGCTGAGTGAGGAAGGCACGATGGAGGGTTTCAGCAACTTTAATTGTAGTAAAACTTGGGCGTGAAGAATGGGCTTTTGCGTTTGATGGAAAAAATTCAGAGTTTGAGTTTCAAGATTTACAACGGGTAAATTAGCAGCGATATAGCAAAAGGCTTTCCAGGGCATGGGATGAGAGATTACTTGAAATATACAACCACGGGTCGAAAAGTTCAACTGCACCACAACGGGATGGGAAACGGGATTTCAGACATGTAGGCTATGCCTTGATGACATTGAAATATAAAAAAATGCTTTTATAGGGTTTCCAAAATGGAAACTCTGTTGCCGTGCCTGACGGCAACCTGACACTAGATTTTTATGCTGATAGCTGATTTGCTGACGTGAAGAAGTTCAGCAACATGTAGACCATGGCTCAGATATTCCTTTCTCGCAATGTTCGTATACATACGTTACAATTGCCCCTCCAGATGGAGTCACAACACTGTGGAAACTCTTCAGCAATGTAAGACCCGACATTTTCACCGGACCAAAGGTACTTCTTCACTTGCTTCTTAGTCAAGTCTCACAAAATATTTGATATTTATAAAAACATCCTCTATAGACATTGCCAAGACGTTTTAGGTAAACTTTAAGGTGTTTTCTACAATGTTCTTACAAATAACTACGATATGTGCAGTCCTCATGATCGCCTGCCTATAGCTTTACCATTACACTGTTTGATCTTATTATAATCCCATTAATAGATTTTCATGTAGTTGTTCTTAAAAAGACCTATCGGATTGCCTCTCTTCTGGTCCCACAATCTTTTGCCCATCTTTTCTTTCGTTGCAAGGTTCTTCTTGCCTTCCTTGTGTACAGACCCTGAAATATCTTTAGAGTTAACACAATAATCTAAGATATGGTAGAATTTACTTGAGTATTTAAGTAATGCTCTTTTCAATATGTTTTGGTCGTTTGTAGCTGCTGCAAGTACGATATATACTCGTAGTGATGACCTGTAATTACTGATGTTTCATCGAATCTTAATTATTATTTGCCTCAAAAATAGTGGGAATTAGTTGGTTACTTTTAATTTCAACTGTTGAAGTCGTTAAAATTCAGTCAAGTGTTACAGAAAAAAATATTTATGATATTCTTACTATTAGTAAAAAAGCCTGTGTCGCTAAAGCGCACCTAGTCTATGTAAAAATTATGAGGTAACAAGAAAAAAATGAAAACTGATTGCTGTGTTTTATGTCACCTGCATTACAGTTGGTAATGGTTATATTAGGTGATAACTTGCTTAGTCAACATTTCATATTAAGGCAGGTATTAGTGATAAATTAAAGGTTTTAAGTCAAGATGTCGACTAATAAAGTCTGTGCTTATTTGAGATTGTGAGATATTGATTTATCTGCAATAGCAGTTCTTTATTCCTCTGATGTTTGGTAACTGCAGCGGAAACAATTAACACTTCTAGCACTAATTCTTCTTCACTGAAAACTGCCATAAGATTAGCCCTTAGCATTGAACAGCTGGAAGGGCAGTGTAATTAATTTAGTGCTCTTCCGCGTCTGTATTTCAAACATTAGTACTTTTCAAATACTAGCGTCTCATTTTATAATAGCGCAAGTAACGACGATTTAAATTTAGATGTGCTTGTTTGCAGCATGAATGACTTGAGTCGGCTTATCGTGTTTTAATTCCTGTCCTGGAGGTTCATTGTCTGATGTTAGATTGTCTACGTTTTCAAAGTCACGTAAGAGTGTTGTATAACTTGTCGCAACCCGGACGTTTCTATATAAGTTAGAGAGAGTAAGCTAAGTAACTTACGCGCGCGTTCTCTTTGGCTTCGACATTTAAACACCAGACTTGAGGAAATCAACAAGTATGATCGTTTGTACCGTTATAGCGGAGGCCTGGGCTTTCGCCGGGCTACGTCGAAATTAAGTTAAACTGTGAATGGGTTAATTTTTTGGTCATTTAACTGACGTTTGGTGCAGTTATTAGCCGAGGAATTTTCGTATACTGGAGTTGGTAAGCCCCGATTGACGTTCTTTGGGGTGGATACTTA
This sequence comes from Agriotes lineatus, assembly GCA_940337035.1. Lineage (NCBI taxonomy): Eukaryota > Metazoa > Arthropoda > Insecta > Coleoptera > Elateridae > Agriotes > Agriotes lineatus. Next base: position 82,617,355 of record OW679203.1, read on the forward strand.
ATTGGAAACCTCTTTCGTGCTAATTATTTTTATAGAAGTTACGTGTACCGTACCGAAACCTTAGCTGAACGTCGTTCAGACCCTAAATTGCACCATAGCTCGTTTCTCGCAGTCCTTCAAGCATTTGGGACGGGCGCTTGAAAATGGACTCCAGCATCGTTGGACAACATAATTAGAGTAAGCTGAACCGCTACAAGGTATTGTGTTTTCTATGTATAATTTTAACAAGAATTTGGGTGCAGTGAAGGTTGAATTTTGAAGTGTCATCATTTTACGTAGCGCTTCTGATAATTTAATATTAAGCGTTTGAACTGTCGTTACTATCGTTAAGTTAATTTGAGTATTTATCGTAAAGTAATAATGTTTGTACTTAGCCTTACGTTGTAGGGTTAAAGTAATTACCGGCACTGTGTCAGATGTGTTTCTTTACCGTCAATATTTACTGTTTGTAAGTAGTTTTATTGCGTAATTAAGGTTGTTACCATTTTTGAGTCAGTTAGACCATTTGCTGTCAGGTTTACCGCCTGTATTTAGATTAAACGTTGCGCAATTAACAACACTAACATTTATCGAGTATTCCATTTAATGTTAATTGTTCATGATCCGAAAATTGTTCAGCACAAAGCGAGACAGTTCTTCATAAATGGAAGAATACATAACAGACATACCGTAACGTTGCAAAAGCTTGCAGATATGGGAGAACACATAGAGGAAAATAGTTTGCCTTTATCATGATGCATGAAGTCTCGTCTGATTATCAAACTCGAGCATTTCCTATATACAAATATTTGAAGAAAACGATAGCTGCCAATAATTCAATGTTGAATGGTAATTATAATTTAGCATCTCTACCATGTAGTGCTCTCTTAGCAACATACACTGTTAGTGTTTTTTTTAACTGCACCGCCTTTGAATGTGTTGCTGTTTATTAAATTCAGCGTTTTTATAAAGTACCAAACAGTAATTTTACTGCTCAACACATTTAACACATATGTGTTACAAATGCAGTAATGTTTAGTGTAGCCATAGCGATGGCAACAGTTGCACTCTGCCATGTTACCTGATACTTGGCTTGCAGAGGTTAGATATTTTACTAAACTCTTCGCTTTTAGTGAGTTCCACTGCAATAACTGGTATAGGATATTTATCGTCACTATAGAAAGGAGTGACTTTATTGGCTGACTACTCCATTGTTTTAATATCATATGAAATTTTCTTATTAGCCAATAAAATGAAATGTACAGTGGTAAGTCATTTAATTATAAATCTTTAAATGTGTCACACTTAATGTTTGCCTTATAATAATTAATAAAATTCCATTAAATGGAATCTAAGAAATATATCTCTGTTTACAGTAGTAAATTCGTTCTTTGTTTGTGATCTTATTTCTTTAATAACTGGTAGGTCGTTTCCTGCTAGATGCAGATAGGAAAAAGCTTTATTTTTTATGATGCTTTAATCTGCCGCTCTTGTCGCTCTTACAGCCCTTATATGCAATTTTCCTGTTGCCATTTGTTAAGATTGCTGAAAAATTATATTTGATTATAGTTATTAAAGTACTTGGGTTAATGAGATAAGGGTTTGAAGGTACAGCTAATGTCTGTTTTACTATAATGTGTATTGCTTCTAGTAATGGCAATAGTGGTTTTAATCATTTTAGAACTAGTATACACAAAACTTTGTACTATCAACACAGCCATACACGTATACGTGCATAAGGGGGCGCTGTTAGAATAATTCCAATCAATATCTCTATGACAGACACTTATAAAATTCAGACCATAGTAGAATACATTTTTATTCTAATTAGTAAGAAAGGTTTTCATTGTATGCTCAACATTAATGCTACTGATGGTGGAAATCGAGATTCTCAATTTGTTTTATCGGATATCACCCCTGCCATGATATTAAATGCCTTCGAGGTAATTTGTTAATGTGTTCTAGTTATTATATGATACAGAAATTTATGCGGTACCCACTTCAAAATAGTTCTATTTTCTACATTATTTATCGAATGTGTTAAGTTGGTAAAAAAATTTTTTCAATACTTTGATGAGCCCTAAGTTGATATCCATAAGTATAATTTGTTTGTGTGCTTTAAACTGTGCTTTTTTATCAACTGTAATATTACTATACAATAGAAAAGAAAGTTTCATGAACGATGGAGTCCTTTTTAAGCTGAACTCGTGCATTTAGCAAGATCGGTTATATTCGAGAATAACTAAGTTAAATCATGACGTCACTGCATAATCAGTTGGAGGAAATACAAACATTTTTTTATATTACCAAACAGAATATTTTATACCTGGGAAGACCCTTTGGGACATTTTCACCGTTGACAGAAGTCTGAAATTCCGTGGTTCGTTTCGTTGATCCTTATTAGAGTTTCATTTCGACTCCTGGTCGGATATTTGGTAGAACTTCTATAGTTTCGTCATCTAGTATGGCGTAACTATTCTCTACAGTGACGCTCTCAGCCGCGACGCAGTCCTAGTGGACGTGATGCCGCGTAATACTAAAGCTTCGAACTGAAGTTGTTTATTCTAATTTGTTCGAGCCGAGGATCTCAATAAATCTTACTCGTAACGCAGCCCTAGTCATAGTATCTCAGAACTGGTTAGATTAAGCAACATAAGAAGTACACGAGCATCAGTTAGTATGGCCTTTGCAGTTTCCGTCATCAATGATTCCAATTCAGAAAAAAATCACTTAATCCCAATATATCGAGCAGATGCAACTAGTCCATGCCCAACCACATGCAAATAATTATAGACAATTACTGATTCGTCAACTTGTATCAATAACTATACACCAGTATCAGCATCTATTTACTCGGCTGTCCAACCTTGAGCCGGGTTGGAATGTAGTGGAAAAAGCCACTACGAAACAACAGCCTTGATGAGCCATTTAGAAAGGTAAGAAGAAGTTGGTATATAGCCGTTATTAAAAAATCCATAGCAAACAAACTTGTTAATATACAAATTAAAGGTGAGCCAAACAAAAACTACAATGAATACTAACCTACTCCCTGAAGTAGCCTTGAGTATGATTTTGATCCAGATCCTAAACCTGGTAATCTATCTAAGAAAGAAACTTCATACCAATCGAGCTGCCTCTTACCCTTATTAATAAACCACCAATTTGGATTAGGGGGCAACACGTAACTATAGGGTAGACCATAGAAAAGTTACAGGTTACCAGGTGAAGTTAGAGATTGACGTCGCCACTACATTTTTAAGTACGCGAAGAGGGGTTGGCAATTCGGTAAATTTCTCTGGAAATCTCGAGTTAACGCAAGGTGACCGAAGTAACTTGTCAGGAAAACAGGATGCGTGTGTTTCGTGTATGTTTTGCGATGTACCAGGCATTTTACGAGTAATGACGGCACTTAGAGGCTACTTTGGCGTCATTAAATTTAATCGTTCTCAAGGCATAAACTATGAATCTGAAATGCAAGTTCCTGTCTCTTGGTCGTGCAGCAGAACTTTATTTCGTTTCCCGAGGTGGATTTTTGAAGAAACGATGTATCGTTTTTCCCAACAACCTATAGAGCCCCTCAGGCCTGATAGGACTTTCGTTACAACGTTCAAAGATCAACGCTGATGCGCTAGTAGTTATTCTTTGCAATGCTTCGCTAAGCTGCAAATCCTTGAGCCCTAGGACCTGGAAAATACAGCTGTCATGGAATGCACGCGGCGCATCAAAATATAACTAAGTCAAATTTATTTATTAGTTAAATAATGCATGTGGTAAAATATAAAAACGTTTACTTCGTAAGGCGTTAGGTTTTGAATTTATTCCCGTTGAAAATGCACTTCGCCTTAGGCAAACAGGTTATTAATATTATTTTTCGTGCGGAACGGTACCATGCAAAATTATTAAGTTTAAAAATGGCGGCTTTAGCTTCCAGTGATAACCGGTGGTACATATATTTTTGTGCGTGTTACTAAAATTTTAACGATGTGTAAGTTATTTGTGAAGCATAACGCAGTTACGCGCAGATTTGAAGTACGTTCAGCTTCTCAGATAATCTATGACACAAGGTTGGTCGCCTCTTGGAGCTGAGAACTTTACCTGCAGCATAGAGGCAATATCTCATCTCCGCTAGACACAGCAGGTAACGCCCATATAAAGTACACGAATTTGGCACAGTACCTTCTAAGATACCATTGATTTTGACAACTACGACCTACACTTTCCCTCTAGGCTAAATCAAGCACCGTTTTAAACTTGTTACGTATTGTAAACGGGGTTTCCACTGTAACAAGCTCCATAAAATTAAAATTTGTCTACGTCACAAATTCTTTCGATTGCGAAAGTTACACCTTTCATACAAGAACTTTATGGTCAATACACCCAGTAAATCCTGCTGTGCCACAAAACAGGTCTTAGGACTAATATTGTACTTACTCTACACTGCCAACACCCAGGCACACTATATCTCACTGACGCATGTATGGCGTATTTACAAGTATACCTACATAACGCATCAAGACTAACGAAACGAAATCCACTGTTGTGACATTTACTTTTCGTAGAGACTCTTAAGCTCAAGTCATATTAAACAATTAGCAACTATGACAAGTTGAGGATGAACCTTGTCCGCAGCTCTTCTGAAATTCAGAAGTTTGCATTGGCTCATTTGTCAAACACTACAGTTCTGCTATATTAATCGGTTTAAAAGCAACAACTTTAGTGAACTACAACATTTTCAATGTAGATCTTGAAATTTTGTAAAGCTATATCGGAAAATTCAGAATTTGCAAAAATATTGGTGCTAACAGCTACGCGGTTTCAGCAAACGTTTAGTTCCACCAATGTACACATGTATTAGAGGAGCAAGGGACATGATCACAAAGCCTTCAATTTATCCTTGGGTGAAAGGAATATCTGTGATAGACTACACAGTTTGAGGTTTAAGGTTTGAATGTAATTTCAATGTTTTGTTACCTGTTGATTATAGGGAAGAATAACCATCGTTTCGAGAGATTCGGTTCTCCTAGGTTTGAGATACAGAAGCAGCACCAAGTAATCCCTGGAAGCTTCTATGTTCGATGGTGATGGAAATATATATCTTAATGGCGGTCATGTGGGTGGGTGTGTGAAGTACAGAATGTGTAAATGAATACATTGAATAACATGTCGAACCTTCGCCGTCGATTCGACAAAGAGAATGAAACTCCTGCTCATGTAATCGGCATCATTTAATTTATTAATGATTATCAATCGCCATCATAGAATAAAACATGAAACCACTAGTGTGAATTTGATTGATATGAGGAATTTTACGCAGTTGATAGCAACGGGAGTAATAGGTATATTGTTACGGTATTAAAAGAACTTTACGACACCCACCCAAGGTGAGCATCGCACCACGGAATCAGTCCTGAAAAACTGGCACACTTGCCCTGAAGTCGGTGCGTAATAGGCTAATAGGCCACGGCTGGAACGCTCAGGGAGTCGGGCGTGAGTCACACGATACGTTCTGGGCAAGCGTGTTGCGGCATGATATATATAGGGTATGTCGAAATCATGAGGGCGCCACCAAGCCTGTCTTACCCCGGCTAACCGGGCCTGGACGGTTAGACGGGAGCGAAGCACGCAAAATACTCCGCCGATAGGATTACTCAAGAATTGCAAGGTCAAATAACAATTTCGGGATTGCCTTATGCAAGGATTGTAATTAGGTGTCAATCCGACCGCGACTACGCAGCTGTCTCACCCACCTGTACGCTCAAAGCTCCCTCGTTCCGTCGCACAATAATCAGTACAATGAAGGGGGCGCTTATCTGAAACAGAACATGCACAAGTCGAAACAAAACAATAGTTCCTTTAGCTAACAAATCATGTATTGACTAACGGGTTACAATCGGGCAGCGGAGTGCGTCGCACTATATCTATAAGTGGATTATAACTAAGGACACCAGCTGGCGCGCGCTCTAAACTTAGCAACAGATGTTGAACAGTAATGAACAGTAATGAACAGTAATGAGCAGTAATGAGTACAAATATGCTGGCGCGACGCCTTATGCAGCGAACAGCAAAGATCAAATTAGCACTCGCGACATGGACAGTCTGCGATTCTGAATGAATGTACAAATATGCTGGCGCGACGCCTTATGCAGCGAACAGCAAAGATCGAATTAGCACTCGCGACATAGACAAATATGACGACAGTGCCTGTAGGCACCAGAGATGTGACGGCTCGCTCGCGTTCACAGCGGTAATCAGTTCAAAGACACATACCTTAATAATGTAGGCGGTTGGGGAGCCTGGTACAGTTGAGTTGCGACAGGCTGCAGTCTTAGGTGGCAGGTACCTTCGATGTTCGACGGCTATAGGGATGAGTGCACATCCGCCATAATGGCGACGGGAGACGCGTCAGGACGCGTACGACGGGACGACGAAAAATGGGCCACTTTCGTTCTGCGGGACAGATCCTCGTAGGTCGAGATGAAGGGGGCACGACCCCTTACTTACGGAAGCAGGAACTGGGCTCAAAAACACCCACGCTACGCCGAAGACAATTCGCAACTCACACTCACAACCACCACACAAGCGTTCTCTGCAACGGGCTGCGGTCAACTGCCCAGAGGGAAGCGCTGGCAAAGGTCACCTTGGTCGCGTCCCCACGTGACTAAACCTCGGCAGCCAATCGCGGGGCGATAAAATGAAACAAATTAATGCCGGCACCAATGGTATCACGACTCAACGGCGTGCTTTCTAGAAGATTCGGAATTCTTGCGGGCGATACGCTCGGCTGCCACAGTGCCATCAGAGGGGAGCTCCAACCGACGAGAAATGCTGCGCTTGGGACCAAATATGTGCGAAATCATGATTCTGGAATTAGGCTATGGAGCCAAATAAAGAACTAAAAGGGTTAAGCATACGAGCACGCTGCCCTAAAGCCTAGGTGGCTATTTAAAATACCAAAATGACCTAACACTCCCCTTACTTGAAAGAGAGTTCCCCGAAGTCTCTTAAAATCAACGGGGCATTTTGGCTGCGGTGCCACGAGCACTCAAACGACCGGAAACGCTGATACGATAGCTGTACCCCCAAAGGAATTACGTACACCGGCCACCAGATAGGGTACGACAGGAGGGAAGTGAGAAGAGGAAGAAGAAAGACTGGATACGCCAGTGGAAATACGAAAATTGGGTAGGACCTGGCGGTTCGCTGATGGCTAGCCCTCACTTCCCGGACCACGGGAGACGGGCGACAAAAAAACTAGCTGTCCCAAAGAAGTGGCGCTCCGCCAGGGGTCCACAAAACGATTCGTGTCTGGCTCCCTCGGGGAACCAAACGGGCAAAGACTAGGCAGACTGAGGACAGTCTCGCCGATCCGGCTCGACTGCCCCTCCCAAAATAGGAGTGCCACAACAACGGTTAGCAAAACCACGTCGATAATCGACCACCAAAACGATAAAAAAAAAAGGTAACCGACCAGACCCGAAACGGGTGTGGCACGCACTGCGGCGACGGCCACGAAACGCCGACTGGGCCTTAACACCGGGTCCATGACGGTCGCCTAACAGTGCGGTTTTGGAAGGTGGAAAGAGAAAGAGAACAACGGGGTTGGGTAGTTGTCGCCGGGACACGGTAGATAGTAATGACAAGGGGAAAAGAAAGGTAAAGATAGAGCATAGAGAAGGAGGGTTTGGGGTTCCAAATTGAAACCGTAAAAATATCAAAAAAAAACAACGCGCGGTTAGCGCTCGTCAAGATCGGGTCAATAGAACGTCTTACTCCCATGCACACTTCCGACCAACCGTTCCAAACGAACATGGGGAGGGGGGAAAAAGGGATAAGTCCCTCGCAACCTGTCCCACAAGCCACCTGAAGAGGGCACGTTGCGCGTCACGGGATCGGCGCATTGTGGGGTTCTCACAACAAGGAAGCTCGGGGAAAGGCAGGTACTACTGAAGATACGGCTCTAAGCCGGCGGTATGGCCGTCAAGGCCTACAAAAAAAAGGAAGGGGGGTTAAGGAAAACGGGCGCTAGTAGACTAAACGTCCGTGGGATTGGGTTTTAGGTCTTTCGCGTGCCAAGTGCCTTTCGGGGCACCGGTCTCGTCGGACAGCTCGTAAGTGGCAAGCGAAACTTGCCGATTGATATAAAACGGCCCTATAAATTTCGGAGCCAACTTGGCGTTAAAATATTTCGCCGCATCGGAAAGTACGTAATTTCGTCGCCAGACGGTATCGCCAACGGCAAACTGAGCCGGGCGCCTTCGCAAATCGTATGTCGCCTTGGAGGCTTTGTACGCCACGTCTAGTCGTTTGACTATGTTTTCATATACCGACCTTAACGCGGGAGTCCGTCGTAACAAGTCTTCGCGACCCTCTACTCGTATTTGTTCCGAAACATCTACCTCCTCGGGGTTATTGGCGTGCGTCCCCTCTAACTGTATCTCTCTGCCGAAATTGGCAAAATATGGGGTCATGCCGGTGACTTCGTGTACTGCGGTACGCACTGCGCAAGCGACTTTTGACAAATATTTATCCCACTCCCGGTGGTTGTCTTTCACGTACGACGCTAGCATAGTTTTTAATACTCGATTAACGCATTCTACGGGGTTGGCCTGCGCATGGCAATGCGCGTTAAAGATAATTCGTGATTTATACGTATCGGTAAGTTGTCGGAATTCTCTACTGCGAAACTGAACGCCGTTGTCAACCAAGACGTACTGAGGTGCTCCAAAGAGCAAGAAAACATCGTTCTCAATTTTCTGAGTCACCGCGGTCGCGGTGGCGGTACGCAACGGGAAGAAAAGGGTAAATTTGGTAAAGTAGTCAGCCTCGGACAGAATATATACGTAGCCTTTCTTTGAACGGGGCAACGGCCCTACAATGTCGATAGATATCATTTGCCACGGCTTATCCACCACGGGGTGACGACACATCAAGCCGGCCGGGCTTTTTTGTTCGGGTTTCTGCGCTAGGCACGTCGCGCAATGGTTAACGTAACGGGTCACATCCGCCTTAAGTTTAGGCCAGTAATACTGCTGAGCGATACGGCCGTAGGTCTTATAAATGCCTAAATGGCCTGCGGTAGGTTCATCATGGTTTTTGCGAAGAATCTCGGCACGTTGAGGCTTCGGAACCACCTCTTTCCAACTCGTGCCTTCGTCCAACTCGGGGTATTTTACGTTAACATGTTTAAACAATTTCCCTCGCGATAGTTTCCACGCCGAATACTTGAATGGTTTTTCCACGACGCGCGTACACATGCGCCTATACCAACGGTCAGTTCGATTGTCGTTCGGCGCCTGAACGCCGGCCTCGGGTTCTCCAGAATCGACGACTGAGACTACATCTATTTCGGGTATAGCACGGGATAGCGCATCCGGAACAACGTGGTCTTTTCCCTTCCGGTGTTTGATCGTGAAGTCGTATTGTTGGATACGAACAGCCCAACGGGCGAGTCTCCCGGTGGGTTCCTTAAGATTATTTAGCCAGATAAGTGAATGATGGTCAGTAATGACTGTGAAGTGAGTGCCTTCTAAATACGGACGTAACTTCTCTATGGCCCACAGGACGGCCAAACATTCGCGTTCCGTAACCGAAAAATTACACTCAGGCTTCGTAAGAGTCCGACTAATGTAACAGATGACCTGTTCTTGGCCATCAACGGTCTGAGTCAGCACGGCGCCGATACCAACATTGGAAGCGTCCGTCTGTACGATAAACGGGAGAGAAAAATCGGGACACGACAAAATGGGTGCCGAAACTAGGCAATTTTTGATGGTTGTAAATGCGACTTCGCATGACTCGGTCCACTCAAACTTCTGAAACTTTTTCAATAACGACGTCAGCGGAGCAATAATGGCTGAGAAATTTGGTATGAAACTCCGATACCACGATGCCATGCCGACTACTCGCCGTATCTCCGAAACGTTTCTAGGTCGCGGCAAGTTAAGAATCGCCGAAACTTTATCGGGGTCGACTAAAAGTCCTTGGGCGTTAACGACATAGCCTAGGTATCGTAATTCCGGTTGGCAAAAATGACATTTATCACGACCCAGTGTTAAACCAGCGTCGTTTAGTCGCTGCAATACTTCGTCTAGAATCTCGACGTGTTTTTCGAAAGTCGGGGTACAAATAATCACGTCATCTAAATAGACAAAGACGTAAGGTTCCAATTCGGGACCCAACACATGGTCGACGAAACGTTGCCAAGTCGCTGGCGCGTTATGAAGCCCAAAGGGCATGCGAGTAAATTGAAACAAACCGCGCCCGGGTACTGTGAAGGCCGTTAGTTCCTTAGATTTCTCTTCCATTTCAATTTGCCAGTACGCGGATTTGATATCAAGCGACGTCATGAACCGGGCATCGCGTAAGCGATCCAAAATCGAAGACACGTAAGGTATCGGGTAGGCGTCCTTCTCGGTGACGCTATTTAATTTACGAAAGTCAACGCAGAAACGATAGGTTCCATCTTTCTTTTTAACTAGCAAAATCGGGCTCGACCAGGCTGAACGAGAACGTTCCACAACGCCTGATTTAAGCATACTGTCCAACTCAGCATCGATATGCGCCTGCATTGCGGGAGAGACCGGATAGTACCTTTGTTTAACCGGTGCCGCCTTAGTAGTGATTTTATGTTGAACGTACTTGGCGCAGCCGAGTTCGGGTTTAGCGATAGTAAAATGTCGGTTTACGAGAGTGTCTAATTGGGCTCGTTGATCCGAGTTCAGGTCGAACATAGACTGCAAATTGCCGGTAGGAGTATCAATGGCCGCTAAGCCGGGTTTTGAGAATTCCCACTCCCCTCGAAACACGTCTGGGACTATTCCCACTGACTTCCAAAAGTCTATGCTTAGGATTAGGGTGTGCGGAACCTCCGGAACTATTAAAACATCGATAGCTACCACTCTGTTATTTAAACGAATAGGCAAGTGCAGGGTAACTAGACTGGTTACGGTCTGTCCATTCGCCACTGGGCAAACGGGTCTCAGCTTCTTATTTATGTGCAGGCCTACAGTACGCAACACGTCCCAACCCTTAGCTCTTAAGATCGTTCGATTTGCTCCTGAGTCCAACAAAGCTAACAACTCGAAACCCATGATTTCAACAGTCACATGCGGTCGACGGTCATCAGATGACCTTTCTAATACGTAATCGAGAATGACTTTATTTTTCTTAAATCTGGTCTCGCGCTCCTCGATAAGTCCCTTCATAAATTTAGTCGAATTACTAAACACGCGCGAGGACACTGCTCGACCGTTTAGCGTCTCGCGGGGTCGTTTCCCTGTCCCCTATCTCTTGCTCGACAACGAGGACAAGTATTTACGGTCACTTCAGGTTTGCCGCAACGGTAACAGAATTTCTTGCCGCGGGGTCGCGGACACCTACTGGCTCTATGGCCTGGTTCGTTACAGTTCCGACACCGCATGCTTGACTTGGGTGCCGATTCTCGGTTCCTCCTCTCGGGAGTATTAACGTCACGCGTTTCGACAACATCAACTGGGCACGTTTCCGCGATAGGCGCGACCTCGACGTATGCCAAGTCTGTTTCTAAGTCAGACTTCTTTCTAGAAGGTGGCACGTAAGTTTCAATGGCATAGCGCCGTTCTTCAATCTTCCGTCCGTATAGCGCTAGCTCGTCGATCGACCGGACTTCCGTCAATCCCAACTGGGTTTGGTATAATGGTGAAATATTATGCAACAAAATACGCAACTGTTTCTCCTCGGGAACCGCTTCGGTCAGGCGCGAAAACATTGTGCGCATGATAGCGATATAAATGCCCATACTTTCCGTAGGGCCTTGCGTGCGACGTCTAATTTCGTCCAACAACCGTTCATCATAATTAGCAGGCTGAAACTCTAGACGCAATAAATCGACTAACTGTTGCCACGTATTAGGGGTCGCTCTATTCGCGCGATACCATAGCAATGCGTTGCCCGAAAACAAATCGATGGCCTGCATAAACAACTCTTCTTCGGTAAGGTTTCTGGCCACTCTGAGTTCGTTAACACGCTCGATGAAAGCGTTGACCGACAGACCTTTCGGGTCACCTGAGAATTGTATGTTCCATTTCGAAACAGGGGTTGCCTTAAATGAGATCGTACGCGACATCGGCGAAACAAAACTCGGAGTCGACATAGTTGCCGCCGTCGTAGTCGTAGTCGTCGTCGTGACAGTAATGGTAGGTGCGACACGGGACGTCGATGGCAGCGTTACGGCGCTTTCCTCCTCAGCCGTAGTCGTAGACGACCCTAGCTTTACTTGGTTAAGTTCGTAGGTTGAACGTATGAGTGATAATTCCGCGAACGCTTTTTGTTTGAGCGCTCGCTCTTCCTCCGTTATAGCTGAACTATTCGTCAGACGGTTCATTCCGTGATAAAATTTCGTTTCGATCGTAGCCGCTACCTCTTTAGTCGGGTTAGCTAAATATACCTGAATCTTTTCCTCTAATTCGCCAATCAATGTTGTCACGGCCGTGAGATCCTCCTCGAACGTATACGGGTACGTCGGTCGCGTATCCATCTCTGCGCGTCCCTCCTCTCTCAATACGTCGCGTAACCGGGAGCGCAACAAGGTAACCGCGCCGGAAGCATCGCGGCCTCTGATTCTCAACTCGTATTCGGCCTCCGCGCGAAGCAGGCGTTCAATATGTAGCTTTAGCACCATGTTTACAAACGGGAAAGGAACGACTTATATTATACGTCGTATAAAAAGGAAAACGTTAACGCGTGTTTGGTAAGTCAGTTACGTCAGATATCCGAACCAAATCGTAGACGGCAAGACGGGAGAAATCGGGAAAAAGTGGTTTGTTACCTTTCACACTACCGATGGCTTAACGGGACTATCTGTCCATATTCTTTGCGAAAAGACCGAACATAAGCGAAAAAGAGCAAATCCCAAAACTAGGCGGTCAACGAATGGCTTAACGAGCCTACTACAGACCAACAATGGTTACAGACAGTACTGCGTCCGAAATCGAGCGAAAGAAAAAGAAAGAAAGGGAAAAATCCAAAATGGGGTCGCGCGTTGTCACGCAACAAGGGGCGACACGTCAGAATAACCCAAAATTAGGCAGACGACGGGTGGCCTAACGAGAAAAAAAAAACAAACAAGGTCTCAGACGTTAAAGCGTCAGAATTAAGACGCACAACGGATGGGCTTAACGAGACTACTCCAGTCCAATAACAGCAACAAGCGACAATTGGGCCGCCAAAATTAAGACACACAACGCAAAAAAAAAAGAAAACCCCAAAATGAGGTCGGGCGTTGTCGTGCACCAATAGGCTCCAGGCGTCGGAGCACCAAAATTATGCGCGTTGACGAGAACAAAGGAGCCACAAGGCCCCACAAGGCCCCACAGGTTGGGCTGCCAAAATTAAGACGCACAACGAAGGGGCTTAACGACAAGACGAATATCAGAAAAAAAACAGGCCCACACGTTGGGATAGCCAAAATTAGCCTGTTACGGTATTAAAAGAACTTTACGACACCCACCCAAGGTGAGCATCGCACCACGGAATCAGTCCTGAAAAACTGGCACACTTGCCCTGAAGTCGGTTCGAAATAGGCTAATAGGCCACGGCTGGAACGCTCAGGGAGTCGGGCGTGAGTCACACGATACGTTCTGGGCAAGCGTGTTGCGGCATGGTATATTGCAATGACCCTTTACGTATAATATTTGTATGTTTATAATTAATGTAATAAATAAAAAGAGTCACCACACAATATTTAATTTAGTTCTACTATTTATTAAAATCAAACTGACTGCTTAATTTATTTCGTTGGGTACGCCAAAATTGAGAATTACTCTTGTGGTAGTTTGCCCTTTATCTAATCCATTCATCTGATTTAATGACTTCGCTAGCTCAATTTTAAACAGAGACATGAAATTAAAACTCAAAATCTCAGGTGTTGGGTTCCTGACTTTCCTAGTTAAAAATTTTACGGTACGCCTCTGAAAAGTAGGCAGATTGACCTGAAATGTAGGCGTAATGTGCCGTTGTTAAACTGAAATGTCAATTCTATCAAAACAAGTTCTAGTTATTTTCAGCTCGCGTGTGAAATTGATTTATCAACAATTAAATGAACAAATTTTGATGGTAAGCTTTTAGTTTGTGTGAATCTATTATATTATGATTAAACTTATATTGCTAAACCCAATACACGGAATTTGAGCTTTCATATTTCTGTGCCTATTCAATTACAATCAATTTCATTGGCGAATTATACCAGTGTTAATATGATTTGGCAATTTATGTGAATTTTCTCAGATGCTTGCATTATTACAACTCTGTGCTTTAATGATTTAATTTTCTATTTGCTTGTACTGCAATCAGAGCCGATTTGAGGGCTAAATACCATCGCAATATATAGGGTATGTCGAAATCATGAGGGCGCCACCAAGCCTGTCTTAACCCGGCTAACCGGGCCTGGACGGTTAGATTGGAGCGAAGCACGCAAAATACTCCGCCGATAGGATTACTCAAGAATTGCAAGGTCAAATAACAATTTCGGGATTGCCTTATGCAAGGATTGTAATTAGGTGTCAATCCGACCGCGACTACGCAGCTGTCTCACCCACCTGTACGCTCAAAGCTCCCTAGTTCCGTCGCACAATAAACAGTACAATGAAGGGGGCGCTTATCTGAAACAGAACATGCACAAGTCGAAACAAAACAATAGTTCCCTTAGCTAACAAATCATGTATTGACTAACGGGTTACAATGGGGCAGCGGAGTGCGTCGCACTGTATCTATAAATGGATTATAACTAAGGACACCAGCTGGCGCGCGCTCTAAACTTAGCAACAGATGTTGAACAGTAATGAACAGTAATGAACAGTAATGAGCAGTAATGAGTACAAATATGCTGGCGCGACGCCTTATGCAGCGAACAGCAAAGATCAAATTAGCACTCGCGACATGGACAGTCTGCGATTCTGAATGAATGTACAAATATGCTGGCGCGACGCCTTATGCAGCGAACAGCAAAGATCGAATTAGCACTCGCGACATGGACAAATATGACGACAGTGCCTGTAGGCACCAGAGATGTGACGGCTCGCTCGCGTTCACAGCGGTAATCAGTTCAAAGACACATACCTTAATAATGTAGGCGGTTGGGGAGCCTGGTACAGTTGAGTTGCGACAGGCTGCAGTCTTAGGTGGCAGGTACCTTCGATGTTCGACGGCTATAGGGATGAGTGCACATCCGCCATAATGGCGACGGGAGACGCGTCAGGACGCGTACGACGGGACGACGAAAAATGGGTCACTTTCGTTCTGCGGGACAGATCCTCGTAGGTCGAGATGAAGGGGGCACGACCCCTTACTTACGGAAGCAGGAACTGGGCTCAAAAACACCCACGCTACGCCGAAGACAATTCGCAACTCACACTCACAACCACCACACAAGCGTTCTCTGCAACGGGCTGCGGTCAACTGCCCAGAGGGAAGCGCTGGCAAAGGTCACCTTGGTCGCGTCCCCACGTGACTAAACCTCGGCAGCCAATCGCGGGGCGATAAAATGAAACAAATTAATGCCGGCACCAATGGTATCACGCCTCAACGGCGTGCTTTCTAGAAGATTCGGAATTCTTGCGGGCGATACGCTCGGCTGCCACAGTGCCATCAGAGGGGAGCTCCAACCGACGAGAAATGCTGCGCTTGGGACCAAATATGTGCGAAATCATGATTCTGGAATTAGGCTATGGAGCCAAATAAAGAACTAAAAGGGTTAAGCATACGAGCACGCTGCCCTAAAGCCTAGGTGGCTATTTAAAATACCAAAATGACCTAACAATATTAATATTGTAACATTTGAAAAAATCACAGAGAGCAATAATAGTGGACCCTACGATACGGTTTGAAACGAACAATGAAGACCAAGATGAAAGAGTACAACGTCAAAAGCAATCCATGTATGAGAGCTGCAGTGAATCGCTTAATAGAAGATACAGTACAAAATATGGGAAAAGACAATTCGAGGCTTATTGCCTTTGGTTCGGTGCTGGAGGAACTATTTTGAAGAACAGTTTAGAACTTTTTACCACATTTCCATTAAAAAAGAAGACATGTTAGAATATGTATTAAGCGAGTGAATTCATATAATTCACTATCATATTTATGGTTGGAATTATTGTAAATATTTTTAAATCAACAAAATTCGCCAGTGTAGATGGATAAGTATGTTGTGTTACAATAGAACTTGCAAAATAGAAGCAGCTTCAGTTTGTTATAAATAAAGTTGTTTCTCTCTCTTCAAAAAGGCAAATATCACTTTAATCACGCCTCAACTTTTGTTCGGGCTATTTCTCAGGGAGAATGGAGGTTTGGATCAATACGGCTTATTTTAGAGCGAGATGTTGTCACAATAGGGGTTTATTGTAATCAAAATAAGTAGGGAAAAAAGCGCCACAAATTTCTTTCATAGAATGGGGAAGAAACTTTTCGGCCGGACCTAATAGAAATTAGAAGGGGTTAGTAATTCTATTTTTACTTTACAACGATAGGTATGACACAAAAAACACATTGGTTACATTGAAACAACGGTGGTGAACAAGCCGTACAAGAATTCTGTAGGGTATGACACAACAATAATGACAACTTACTCTAAAAATAGGTCACGCGCGTCGGCTCTAAATATTGCTGTTGCCACGTATAAATTACGTCGTCACCTTAATGTCAACACAAGCGAATCGCACAAACTCTAAAATTACACAAGCGAGAAAAATACAAGTAGTTCACAATACCTGGTGATGTCCGGCGATGTTGCTGATACATACAGCCGAAAGGTCTCACCGTCACGTCTGCAGATGGTTAAAGGACAGCGCAGATTGCTGGCCATCGAAACAACATTATCAAACGGCTCTAAAAAGGCCTTTCTGTAACAGTTTGTTAATTAGGTGCCTATCTGACTTTTGAATTGTTAACATGCGCTGAATCATCGCTTTTGCATGGTTTTTGTATGCTTCTTGCAAATTTGAGGTTGGAATTACTTTGCAATCACAATTATGTAAATTTTGTTTAAGTATATTAAGTTATTTCGACGTCGTGATGTCGGATTGGCTGTGTATCTGGAAGCCGACATTTTGCTTAGACCTGATTTCGCAATATAATCTCTCTGCTGCCTTTTTTAGGTGTCTGGTGCCACACTAAAGTGTGATTAAGCATTTCTATGACCAGTTTGATTGCCTTCTGTGAAAGGTGTTGTTTCCGTTGAGGTGCATCGAGCCGCTGTGCTTACTTTACCGCTATTTACCCCATCCAATCCGATTGTTGTTGTTTGGATGCAACACCAAATTTTGCACTGTGATCATAGTAAGAGGGCCTTTCTGTATATTGGCGACTTACAATAACTACCAAATTTTATTTTACCGACGAATATTGCTTTCAACTGAGGCGCGTCAAGCTTGCTCGAGTGTTTAGTCGCCTGCTTAAATGTCATTTAACATTATTTATAAATTTGTCCAAGTCATCGCGTGCTTCTGTTATTTACAATTATTTGTTACGTTCACCGTTTTGCAGACCGATGTTTGCTGGTTCACAGTAGTATTAATTTAAAGTTACTGTTTCCATTCTGGGTGCACTTTATTGTGTTTATCTGCATCGGTGCTGTTATAGACTATTAACCAAATTAATTTTAGTTTCATTAAAACTTTCATTACCGCTTTATAGAAAAAAATACATTGAACCAGATTTTATTGATGAAGATAAAATATTGAACAATACATGTTTGCTTATGGCACTTAACGAGACTCATTTGATTGTAGTAGAACTCGGCTCACCTCCTCGTTTTGGCAATCAAACATATATCGTTAATATCTATAAAATTTGCAATTTGTGAGCTCTCTTGCAACAATGTGTTCAATTAATCTAACAAAATTTTACCAAAACTGATTTCTTTCGCCCCAAATTAGCTTTACCTCGATTGATCTAAGTTAACATAACTTCTGCCATTGGCATTATTTCTATTCCTCTAAATACATGATCCTGATTAAAGAATTTATAAAACTAACCATGTTCTAACAAAGCATATGATCTAAAGGGTAAAACAACTGCTCCATCTAAGTCTTGAACGGGAGAGTGCCAAAACCATCCTTGGTCTAAAAGAAAATTATTTAGAGCAGTGGTAGAAATGTCAAGGTTAGATGAACAAGACCATGAGGGATAACAGTTATAAAATAAAAGATTGTTGAGTAATAGTGTAACGTTCTGCTGTTTCGTTACGGCGCCTCGGATAGCTATATGCGTGGGCTATGGCCTGTTAACACACCCAAAGAGAAGCAGTCGAAAATAAACGTGCATTGTTATTCATAAATACATTAGAAAATATTGTTCTTAATAAAATACAACAAAATATCTATGTGCAAAATTTATAATTTTCTGTTGGCCGAATAGACGCCTAAAACAGCTGCAACCTTCTGCCACTGGCGACTCTTCACGTTTGGCTATTGTCGTCTAGGAGGCGTGGATGGTCGAATTTTGTTGCCGACTCTCACAATATGTTGGCTAATTCTGCGAACAAACAAACATTATTCGTGCTAATAATTGCTGTTTTGTGTTGCGATTAATTGAACGTAATTAGGGAATCGGAGTGTTCCAGTGCTTGTGACTTTTAACGGTGAGTTTCCCTCGGTTTGTGTTAGGTTACTATACGTTGCAACTGAACGATACCGGATTTATTTACTTTAAAAGCTGATCTGGGAATTCGTTTTACAGCGAAATTCCGGACTTATACAGATTCGGAGCTTCTCTGGCGGGTTTTGAGCTTTACCAAGCCGAGTGACTGCAAAAATCTACGGGCAAGTTGGAAAGGTCACCTGAGCCCGCCCCAACGTCCAAATCGAGTTACTTTGCGAATGCTCGCTACGTGGGCTGGGAAAGAAAGTGATTCGAACTCGTCACAGATCAGAGCAAAGTTCGATCGGGATCCTAGGTGGATGCTTGTCAGCAGAAGCAGCGCGTAAGCATCTACGAGGGCGGGATAAGGGTTGAGCTAGTCACCGATCAGCGGCAAGCTCAATCGGAGTCTCGGAAAAAGGGTGGTTGTGCACGTCACCGAAATCAGCGATTAGTGCACAAGGTTCGGGCAGTTGGACTCGAAGAGTTGTTCCTCCTGCAAAGACAAAAAAGGACAAAGGTAAAGGTTATTTCAATTCCCACAACTGGGGACGGGCTGCTATGGAGACCTCCCGTCCTTCTTCAGCCAAGAACGGGAAACTCGGGATGGGTAACAGAAAGGAGCGGTGAAGACTGGAAGAAAGGTCAGGAAAGGTGAAGAAAGACTGCCCCGGCATTTGCCTCAGAGAAGGTACTCTGTTGACTCAGGAAAACCACCTAAAAACCTGAATCTAGGCAGGCGGCCGCTGGAATCGAACCCACGACCTCCCGAATGCTAAGTGGACGTGCTACGCACTAGGCCACGGAGCTCGATATTCCTCGTGCCCCCAGTGCGTGCTTTTATACGATTTTGGGGCCGCGTTATGTCAAATTCCGACTGGGTTATCCAATGGTGGGGAAAACGGCTGCGTTGAATACGCGCGCCACAGAGTCGCGGACCACGTAAACTTCACTTAAAACTTGCAATAACTAAAATGTGGCGAGATGGCTACATGCAAATTTGAAATAATTAAAATTATTTGTTTGTCAAAAATTTGCCTCGGAGCTATCGTAACAATAAGCCTGAGTTCCTTTCTATTTTCTTATCATCAGTAGAACCACTTGTTACAGTTTTAGAAGCTGGAGAAAAGATGTCTTGAAAAATGTGATACGATTTACTTCAATATTAACGGTTATTTCCCTGTCTCTATCTGTCAGGGCTTCCATTTAATTGATTGTTATGATAATTGTATTGAAATTTGTAGGCGACGCAATAAGCAATAACCCCACCGCTGCTGTCCCAGTAAAAAAACATGTGTCTGTACCATTTAAGGTAATTGAATAGGAAATAACCTAATGTAATTTTATGTTCAAAATGGCTGATCTGTACGTAGAATTGTATCCAATATACATATTATCAATGTATTTAGGCTTGGCAACTTTTACCATTCATGGGTCTACAGGAAAACGGCATTTAAGACGTATAAAATTCGGTAGCTTCTATAAATTAAGTTTTCTTGCATTACATTCGTTTCTGTTGTGTTTATCGGTTGTTACGGAGTTGATTTATGTACTTTCTCATCAACCAGGTTTAGAGTACAGTACAGTACTACTGTATTTAACCGGGTTTGATATAGTGCTACATAGGGGAATTTTTCTTATCATGGTTGTTAATAATGAATTCCACGGTTTGATACTAATGGAAATATGGAAGAAAATGATAGAAATTGATTCTGTCCTTAACCGATGGGCTTCACTAAATACACATGAAAGGGCTAGAACACATTATAGCAGCATAATCTTGTTTGGACTAGTGTCAATGACAGTGCTTTATACATCAATGTATCTTCTATTTTCGGACACCCTTCTGCAGACTGTTGGAATAATTGCTTACTTTGTAGAAGCAGTTTATCGCTACACTACAAAAGCGCTATTCTGCTGTTATATTTGGTCAATCCGCAGCAGATTGATGTTGCTGAATGAAGTGTGTGAGACGCATTTATTTTCCAATATTAAAGAAGGCAGTAAAAGTCATGATATTGAGTTAAATTTTGTGCAGGTTTTAATTCAGCATTGTCGTCTGATCGACAATGTTAGAATTATCAACAAATTTTATACACTTCCACTTCTGCTTAACTTGGGAATAGATTTTTATATGACTGTAACTCAATTGTTTGCTTTAATTAGGTTGGCTTGTTTACAAGATTACAGTTCTGGAAGTCTTTATTACCTTTTGATGTTGACAGTGTTTTATGTCTCTGATATTATAATGCTTGTAGTTACATGTGCAAGCTTGAGCAATCAGGTAAGAATATCTACAATTTGAGTTCACTCGTTTGGCTTTTTAATCTTACGGAAACGACATAGTCTAGCTGATCTAGTTTAAGAAATTAATAATAGTAATTTATGGTATCTTTAGGAAAACACCTTAAGGAAGACTGTAACAAAGACTTGGTTGAGAGAGAAACGCCGTACCTTGGACCTACAGGTAGGATTTACTATAAACACGTCTAAATATAATTCTGATGACGTATTCCTACAGAAAAGAGCATTTTCCTTGCAATTTCTTCATTATGACCTAAAAATTACTGCTGGCGGATTTATGACCATCGACTATAGTCTACTATTCACAGTAAGTCTAAATGTGAAAGATATATTGTCGATTTACATGCTTGTGTTTTTTAGATGGTCAGTGCCATGTGTACTTACTTAATAATACTTATTCAATTCGATGCTGCTTTGCTGAGCAACGAAAACTGGTGTGTTATCAAGGCTATTATTCAATAAGACTGTTGTTATATAGGTACAAATATTTCTAAAATAATGTATTAAGGTAAACGTGAAACGAATATGGTTTTACTTCAAGCTGTATTGGGCACCTTACTAATTAAAAAACGAGTAGATGATTATGACGGTCTTCGTTGTGACGTATGGTGAGAAATCCGGAATGTATCAGTCGGGCATGAAATGGGGTTCTCGCCAGAACGATTTCTCTCAGCGAGAGGAACTTCTAAATATAAGTAACGTAATGCATCATTTCTGACATGCTTAGTTTACTTCAAAAATTCACGTAACTACACTCTACTCACATATGATCATATGAAATCGTCGGTCCCAGCTGAAGTCTGAAACCGCAACAAACAAACCTAAGGATTTTGACAGCTCATTATGTCACGCCATAAGAAAAGCAGGTGTTCGTCGTCTATGGTACAATTCCACATGAAGTAACAATATTGACAAGCTATTCGCTTAAGGCTTTTCTATGTACCCAACAGGATGCCCTCAAGGCTTAAGTCAGCTTAAAATGCGGTAAATCTTAAATTTGTCACAACGTATATCGATTAATTCGTAAAAAATATGCGATGTGGCAATAATTCACAACATATATTGTTTATTAGCAAAACATATTCCACTTAGTTCGAAATATGGCACGTAAATGGCGGCAAAGAACTCCAAATCCGAGGGAAGATTGACTGATGAAGGCGTTGTGCTCAAGCGCGGAAAGCATGTGACCTGGTCTTAAATAAAGTAAATTAAGTTGACCTACGAGCGATATAATGAAAGATTTTGTAAGGCTGTGTCTGAACAGGGCATCGTTTTATATGTGATGGAGAGACGACATACTTTATTCAAATATCCGACCAGCAAGGCTCGAAATAAAATTCCACTGCATGCACAACGAGACGAGAAATCTTAGACTTATAGACTGGTTAAATCTGACGTCGTCGCAAGATGTCAAAATTGGACGGTAAGATTACCAAAATGGCGGCTACACTGCACATTCTTGCAACAGTCAAGTCACGCCCTTGTGTACAACAACCTACCGGTTGGCTAGTACTAACTCGTACCTGCGCGAAGAAGTTTAGGGTACCCCTTTTCAGAGTACATGGAAAGGCAGTGTAGATGTACATTATTTCCAAATTGAAGTAATAGCACATTTGGATGTCTTTTATCTCCAATCTTTATTTCTAACACATTTGCTGTTCCATCACTTCCAACAACTATAACGCTACAGGAGTTTTAATCTAGTTTTATTAGCATTTCTAAATTCTGCCCATTATTTGTTAGCTCTAATGAGCCAGGTTCGATTAAAATATTCAGTTTGACTAATTTAAAGAATACAGTTTTACTCAAATAACGATTATGTATAATTTAGGTTTCAAAATAGATATGTAATTAAACAGTAATTATGTATAAAGAATGAAGAAAATATAAACACATTCAAGGCGCGGCCTGGTATATGGGCAACCCGCGTAGCATGACTGTTTGTCTGGTGCGGACTGTTTGAGGGTCACTAGAACTTGGCAGAGAATTTCACCACTTATTTCATTCCTGTGAATCCAAACAATGCGAAACCACAGTTGGTTTAATTAATGAGATCCAGTAATTATTTGAAACAATTACCACATGTGCTAGTGCAAGTATCTCTGTGTCGAGCTGTTGTATGCCGATATGTGACAGCAGTGGAATGCGGGTACGGCTTAACGGCTTTAGGACACTTAATCACGCGACACATAATCATGGGACATTTAAGCACAACAGTTACACGCCGACAGTTAATCACACGGACATTTAAACACATAGACATTTAAACACTGAGACATATAATCACATGGACATATAAACCCATTTTTGAAAAAAAAATACTAAATTAAAATAAATGTATAGGAGTGGCATGCCTCTTAATTAATTAACACATGTTTGAAGTGAATTTTTTCTTATCTTAGAAAGTAATCTGTACTCACTAAATATGATCGTTAACGTTAAGGTACTTAACTTAATGTTATCTAAGATTTTCTAAAGAGTAATGACCATTAACCATTAATGCAGTCATCCTACCGTTTGGCGATTTCTTGGTGGACTGCAAAAAGAAATTTTATTGCAACACTCACATTATTTACACCTTATAAGTGGTCAACGCATTCCGCAGAAGAAAAAGTACAGAGATCTTAACACGAGAGTCGAACGAATAGTTGCAAGCTACGATCCGGCTAATAAAATCCAATATTTGAAAACTCTTACCCATGTATTTTAATATATATGTATGCATGTATAATAGTATATTAAAGTATGAGTGGATAACAAGGTCTTTAAAACACGCGCGTGTGTTTTAAAGACCAGTTATCCACGAGTACTTTACGCTATTTTTTATTATACCTCCAATACTGGAAATAAATTACGCACTAAAAACTTAGAAATAATTTTTGTCGTGATAAATCGAGAGGGCATAATAATATTGCTACTATAGTTACGAGAATTATTTGCGTTTTTGTCGCGTCCATGCCCGTTGTTGCATTCAGTCGTTTCCTTGACAACCTTTAAAGCTCGGCGAGCTTTAATCGCCTGTATTCGCACGCTCAGGCGTGCTTTAAATGGCGATTCTGATGAAGGTATAATAAAAATAATATTATGTAGATATAATACTCAATAAAGATCCACAATTTTTTAATATTTTAGTTTTACTGCAGTCTTGGATAACATTAAGTTATGTTTCTGTACGTTACTTAACACGCTATTACTATTCCCAATTCACTTCAAACGCAATGTGTTTATTTGTCGATGTAATTATATGTCCAGTGTTTAAATGTCTATTATGTGTTTAAATGTCCGTGTGATTAACTGTCGGTGTGTTTAACTGTCCGTGCTTAAATGTCCCACGATTATGTGTCTCGTGATTAAACGTCCGGACATGGGCTTAACCTTGGGTCGAGGTCATGTTTGATAGCAAGGTGCGTGTCGAGGTTATTGAACCCTGGGGTTGTCCCGGCAAATTCCAAAGTGAATTAAAGTAGATGACTTAATCAGCGGTGTTTTTGCCCGCCAATCTGAATAGTGAATTAGAAAGGTAAGAGGAAGTTGGTATACAGCCGTTATTAAAAAAATCCATAGCAAACCAACTTGTTAATAGACAAATTAAAGGCGAGCCAAACAAAAACAACAATGACTACTAACCCACTCCCTGAAGTAACCTGGGGTATGATTATGATCCAGATCCTGAACCTGGTAATCCATCTAAGAAAGAAACTTCATACCAACTGATCTGCCTCTTACCTTTATTAATAAACCTCCAATTTGGATTAAGGGAGCAACACGTAACCATATGGTAGACAATAGAAAAGTTACAGGTTACCAGGTGAAGTTAGAGATTGACGTCGCCACTGCCTTTTTATGCACGCAAAGAGGGGTTGCCAATTCGCTGAATTTCTCTGGAAATCTTGAGTTAACGCAAGGTGACTGAAGTAACTTATCAGGAAAACAGGATGCAGGTGTTTTGTATGTGTTTTGCAATGTATCAGGAATTTTACGAACAATGACGGCACTTAGAGGTTACTTTGGCGTCATTAAATTTAATCGCTCTCAAGGCATAAACTATGAATCTGAAATTCCCGAGTTGGATCTTTGAAGAAACGATGTATGGTTTTGCCAACACCCTATAGATCGACGTTCTGACCAGTCTCAGGCCTGAAAGCATTTTCGTTACAACGTTAATAGATCAACGCTGATGCACTATTAGTCATTCTTTGCACTGCCGTTGTGCATTTTTTATTCTAAAAGTCGACTCAGCTTTCATCAACGCACGTCCATTTTTATTTTGCTAAGCTGCAAATCCTTGAGCCCTAGAACCCGAAAAGTAGAGATGTCATCGAATGCACGCGGCGCATGAAAATGTAACCGAATTATTCATTAGTTAAATAATGCATGTTGTGAAATATTAAAACGTTTACTGCGTAAGGCGTTAGGTCTTGAATGCATTACCGTTGGAAATGCACTCCGCCTTTGGCAAACAGGTTATTAATATTATTTTTCTTGTAGAAGGGTACCAAGCAAAATTATTAATTTTACAAATGGAGGTTTTAGCTTTCAGTGGTAATCGGTGGTAAATATATTTTTGTGGGTGTTATTAAAATTGTAACGATGTGTAAGTCATTTGTGAAGCATAACGCAGTTACGCGCAGTTTATAAGTACGGTCAGCTTCTCAGATGAGCTATGACACAAGCTGGGTTACCTCTTAGAACTAAGAACTTTACCTGCAGCATAGAGGCTATATCTAATCTCCGCTAGACACATCAG
Source organism: Agriotes lineatus (assembly GCA_940337035.1). NCBI lineage: Eukaryota > Metazoa > Arthropoda > Insecta > Coleoptera > Elateridae > Agriotes > Agriotes lineatus. Next base: position 82,642,997 of record OW679203.1, read on the forward strand.
ATGACGCCCACATAAATTACACGAATTTCTCCCTGTACCTTCTAGGATACCATTAATTTTGACAACTGCGAGCGAATTATTTTTCTTCTACGACCTACACTTTCCAACTGGGTTAAATCAAACACCATTCTAGACTTGTTACGTATTATAAACGGGGTTTCCACCGTAACAAGCTCCATAAAATCAAAATTTCATTACAAACTCTTTCGATTGCGAAAGTTACACCTTTCATACAGGCACTTTCTGGTCAATATACCCAGTAAATCCTGCCGTGCCACAAAACAGTGTCTTAGGACCAAATTCAGGAGTTTGCATTGGCTCATTTGTCAAACACTACAGTTTTGCTATATTAATAGGTTTAAAAGCAACAACTTTAGTGAACACTGAGTAACTACAACATTTTGCAATGTAGATCTTGCAAATTCTTAAAGCTAGATAGCAAAATTCAGAATTTTTAAAAAATATTGGTGTTAACAGATACTCGTTTTTAACGAACGTCCAGTTCCACCAATGTACACAGTGTTAGAGGAGCAAGGGACATGATGACATGACGTTCAATTTATTCTTGGGCGAAAGGAATATTTGTGAAAGACTACATAGATTGAGGTCTAAGGTTTGAATATAGTTTCAATGTTTTGTTACCTGTTGATTATAGGGAAGAATAACTATTGTTTCTAGAGGATCGGTTCTCCCAGGTTTGAGATACAGAAGCAACACCAAGTGATGATTGGAAGCTTCTATGTTCGATGGTGGTGGGAATCGATATCTTGATAGTGGTCATGTGTGTGGGTTTGTGAGGTACGGAATGTGTAAGTAAATACATGGAATAACATGTCGAACCTTCGCCGTCGATCGATGTAATCCGCAATTGTTCATTTAATTCCCTAATGATCATTAATCGCCATCATAAAATAAAACATGAAATCACCAGCCTTCCCAGTGGGCGTGAATTTGATTGTTATGAGGAAGTTTACGCAGTTGATAGCAACGGGAGTAATAGGTATAATGATATTGTAGCATTTGACAAAAATCACAAAAAGCATTAATATTGGACTCTACGATACTGTTTGAAACGAACAATGAAGACCAAGACGAAAGAGTACAACGTGAAAAGCAATCCATTTATGAGAGCTGCAGTGAATCGCTTAATAGAAAATACAGTACAAAATATGGGAAAAGACAATTCGAAGCTTATGGCCTTTGGTTCGGTGCTCGAGGAACTATTTCGAAGAGCGGTTTAGAATTTTTTACCACATTTCGATTAGAAAAGAAGAAATGAATAGAACATTTAGAATCTGTATTAAGCGATTCAATTGATACAATCCACCATCATATTTATGGTTAGAATTAATTATTGTAAATATTTTTAAATCAACAAAATTCGCCCGTGTAGTTAGATAAGTATGCTGTGTTACAAAGCAGCTTGCAAAATTTAAGCAGCTTTAATTTGTTACAAATAAAGTTGTTTCTTTCTCTTTAAAAAGGCAAATATCACTTTAATCTCGCCTCAACTTTTGCTCGGGCTATTGCTCAGGGATAAGGGGGGTACAGATCAATACGACGTAATTTAGAGCGAGATGGTGTAACAATGCGCCACAAATTTCTTTCATAGAATGGCGAGGTAACTTTTCGGCAGGACCTCGTAGAAATTCGAAGTCAGAGGACCGTCGCTTTACTTCGACGGTCTTGGGCGACGTTTCAGCTACTTAGGGACCTACCTTGGTTGGACTGCCAGCCTCGTCGGTTACCTTGCAAGTAATACATCCAAAAGAAAAAAGTATCGCATGTACATAAATATAAACATATAAAGTTCGGACACTTCACTTCATGTAGGAACATGGCCTGAGACAAAGCGAATCAGGATCGCCCAAATATCACTTTCCGAAACCCAGTCACATATAGCCTAAAGGTCTCACCGTCTCGTCGAAGTCTCTGCAGATTGCTGGCCATCGAAACGACATTATCAAACGACTCTTAAAAGGCCTGCTTGTCACAGTTTGTTAATTAAGTGCCTATCAGATTTTAGAATTGTTGAAATGCGCTGAATCATAGCTTTTGCATGGTTTTTGTATTCCTCGTGGAAATTTGAGGTTGGAATTTCTTTGCACCCTTATGTGAATTTTGTTTAAGGAGGTTAAGTTGTTTCGACGTCATGATGTCGGATTAGCTGTGTATCTGGAAGCCGACATTTTTCTTAGACCTGATTTCGTAATATAAGGGTCCCGGGTAGTGTAGCTTGAACAAGCGTCCACGTTCGATCAGTAGAGTTAAGCAACGCTCTTTCTGGTCTGAATTTGGATGGGAGTTCCACGGTTGCATCTCTCGGCGCCTCGTGATACGGCTGTCACGGAAATAGTTGGTCCCGGCTCTCACAACATTATGATATTCGCTAGTGGGGTTGGTAGTCCCCATAAATGCACAGCGATGCCTATAATTGACCTAACGGCTGTTGGCTGAGTGCGAAATAAAAAATAAATAAATAAATAATCTCCCCGCTGCCTCCTTTAGGTGTCCTGGTGCCACACTATAGTGTGATTAAGCACTTCGACGATCAGTTGATTACCTTCTGTGAAAGGTCTTGTTTTCGTTGTGGTGCGTCGAGCCGCTATGCTTACTTTACGGTTATTTACCTCATCCAAATCGATTGTTGCTGGTTGGAAGCAACACCAAATTTTGCCCTGTGATCATAGTAAGGGGGCCTTTCTGTATATTGGCGACTTACATAGCTTTACCAAATTTTATTCTACTGACCAATATTGCTTTCAACAGAAGCGCGTCAAGCTTGCTCGAGTGTTTAGTCGCATGCTTAAATGTCATTTAACTTTATTTATAAGTTTGTACAATTCATTACGTGCTTCTGTTATTTACAATTATTTGTTACGTTTACCGTTTTGCAAGCCGATATTTGCTGGTTTACAGTAACTTTAATACCCATACTGGGTGCACTTTATTGTGTTAATAATTACAATTTGTGAGCTCGCTTGAGACAAGGTGTTCAATTAGTGTTACATAATTTTACCGAAACTTCTCCATCTGCAAAGGCTTAAACGGAAGAGTGCCAAAACCTCTGATCATAGTTCTAAAAGAAAATTACTTAGGCCAGTGGTAGAAATGTCAATGCCACTGGCGACTCGTAGAGTTTGGCTATTTTCGTCTAGGGAGCGTGGATGGTTGAATTTCGTTACCGACTCTCACAATATGTCGGCTAATTCTGCGAACAAACAAACATTATTCGTGTTAATAATTGATGTGTTGTGTTGGGATTAATTGATCGTAATTAGGTAATCGGTGTGTCCCAGTGCTTGTGACTTTTAACGGTGAGTTCCCCTCTGTTTGAGTTACGTACGTTGCAACTGAACGATACCGGATTTATTTACTTTGAAAGCTGATCTGGGAATTCGTTTTACAGCGAAAATTTCGGACTTATACAGGGTGCCGTCAAGAAGTCGAAGAGTTTACGTCGGGTTGCATGCCACAAATTCGGAGCTTCTCTGGCGGGTTTTGAGCTTTCCAAGCCGAGTGACTGCAAAAATCTACGGGGAAGGTGGAAAGGTCACTTGAGTTCGTCCCAACGTCCAAATCGAGTTTTACTAGGCGAATGCTCGCTACGTGGGCTGGGAAATAACGTGATTCGTAATCGTCACCGATCAGCGCCAAGCTCAGTCAGAGTGTCGGAAACAAGGTGGTTGTGCACGTCACCGAAATCAGCGATTAGTGCAGAAGGTTAAGGCAGTCAGACTCGAAGGGTTGTTCCTTCTACCCGCAGTGCGTTAGTTTATATGGTTTTGGAGCAGCGTTATCTCAAATTCCGACTGGGGTATCGAATAGTCGGAAAAACGGCTGTGTTGAACAATCGCGCCAAAGAGCCGAGCACCGCGTGAACTTCACTCAAAACTTGCAATAACTAAAATGTGGTTAGATGGCGACATGCAAATTTGAAATAATTAAAATAATTTGTTTGTCAAACATTTTGCCTCGGAGCTATCGTTACAATAGAGCTGAATGCATTTCTATTTTCTTATCATTAGCTGAACTACTTGTTACAGTTTTAGAAGCTGGAAAAAAAGGTGTCTTAAAAAATGTGATACGACTTACTTCAATATTCACGGCTACTTCCCTGTCTCTACCTGTCACCGCTTCCATTTGATTGATTGTTATGATAATTGTATTGAAATTTGTAGGCAATGCAATAAGCAATAGCCCCACTGCTGCTGTTCCAGTAAAAAATGTGTCTGTACCATTTAAGGTAATTGAATAGGAAATAACCTAATGTAATTTTATGTTCATAATGGCTGATCTGTACGTAGAACTGTATCCAATATACATATTAGCAATGTATTTAGGCTTGGCAACTTTTACCATTCATGGGTCTACAGGAAAACGGCATTTAAGCCGTATAAAATTCTGTAGCTTCTATAAATTAAGTTTTCTTACATTACATTCGATTCTATTGTGTTTATCGGTTATTACGGAGTTGACTTATGTACTCTCTCACCAACAAGGTGTAGAGTACAGTACATTACTACTGTACTTAGACGGTTTCGATATAGTGCTACATAGGGGAATTTTTCTTATCATGGTTGTTAATAATGAATTCCACGGTTTAATACTAATGGAAATATGGAAGAACATTATGGAAATTGATTCTGTCCTTAAACGCTGGGCTTTACTAAATACACATGAAAGGGCTAGAACACATTACATCATAATGATCTTGTTTGGACTAGTGTCAATTATAGTGCTCTATACGTCAATGTATCTTTTATTTTCTGACACCCTTATGCAGACTGTTGGAGTAATTGCTTTCTTTGTAGAAGCAGTTTATCGATACACTATAAAAGCACTATTCTGCTGTCATATGTGGTCAATTCGCAGCAGATTGATGTTGCTGAATGAAGTTTGTGCGGCGCATTTATTTCGCAATATTAGAGAAGACAGTGAAAGTCATGGTGATATGGAGTTAAATTTTGTGCAGGTTTTAATTCTGCATTGTCGTCTGATCGACAATGTTAGAACTATCAACAAACTTTATACACTTCCACTTCTGCTTAACTTGGGAATAGATTTTTACATGACTGTAACTCTATTTTTTGCTTTAATTAGGTTGGCTTGTTTACAAGATTACAGTTCTGGAAGTCTTTATTACCTTTTGATGTTGATAGTGTTGTATGTCTCTGATATTATATTGCTTGTAGTTACATGTGCAAGCTTGAAGAATCAGGTAAGAATATATACAATTTGAGTTCACTCGTTTGGCTTTTCTATCTTTCGGAAACGACATAGTCTAGCTGATCTAGTTTAAGAAATTAATAATAGTCATTTATGGTATCTTTAGGAAAACACCTTAAGGAAAACTGTAACAAAGGCTTGGTTGAGAGAGAAACGCCGTACCTTGGACCTACAGGTAGGATTTTATTATAAACACATCTAAGTATAGTTCTGAGGACATTTTCCTACAGAAAAGAGCATTTTCCTTGCAATTTCTTCATTATGACCTAAAAATTACTGCCGGCGGATTTATGACCATAGACTATAGTCTACTATTCACAGTAAGTCTAAAGGTGAAATATATATTGTCCCTTCATATGCTTGTGTTTTTTAGATGGTCGGTGCCATGTGTACTTACTTAATAATACTCATTCAATTCGATGCTGCTTTGCTCAGCAACGAAAACTGGTGTGCTATCAAGGCTATTATTCAATGAGACTGTTGTTATATATAAATATTTCTAAAGGAATGTATTAAGGTAAACATAACATGAATATGGTTTTACTTCAAGCTGTATTGGGTTCCTTATTAAATTTCAAAAAAGCGTTGTCAATGTTATTATTATGTAGCGAGTAGATGATTATGTCGGTCTTCGTTGTGACGTATGGGGAGAAATCCGGGATGTATCGGTCGGGCATGAAATGGGGTTCTCGCCAGAACGATTTCTCTCGGCGACAGGAACTTCTAAATATGAGTAAGGTAGTGCATCATTTCTGAAATGCCTATTTTACTTCAAAAATTCACATAACTGCACTCTACTCACCTATGAGATATCATATGAAATCGTCGGTCCCAGCTGAAATCTGAAACCGCAACAAACAAACCTTAGGATTTTGACAGCTCATTATGCCACGCCATAAGAAAATCAGGCGTTCGTCGTTTATTTTACAACTAGTGAGTCACCCAAAGTATGCTTCGGTTCGCTAAATTAAGAGAGATTCATTACTATAAATTTAAAAAAAAGTATGCTTCAGCCGGGAATGGAACCCCCACGTGGAAGGCGGGCATTCTTCCACCAGACCAATTCTGCTTGGTTGAATGAAGAGCTGCTATAATAGCATATGAACATAGTGAATCACCCGCGGCAACAGCTGTCGCAGCACAGCCCACGCCCTTAGACGCGATTTAATTAAATTACAACTTTTTCGCACTTTTTGAAAATAAAAACCGGCCTACGATCTAAGTCGACAAATTAGCAAACTTTTAAGCCATCATACAATTTAATCGGGCCAGTATCTTCGGAGGAGATAGCGAACAAACATACACGCAAACAAACACGCAAACATACACGCAAACATACAAAGAGAGCACCGATTTTATGTGATAAAATTCCACATGAAGTAACAATATTGACAAGCTATTCGCTTAAGGCTTTTCTATGTACCCAACGGGATGCCCTTAAAACTTAAGTCAGCTTAAAGTGCGGTAAATATTAAATTTGTCACAACGTAAATCGATTAACTCGTAAAAAATATGCGATATGGCAATAATTCACGACATCTATTGTTTATTAACAAAACATATTCAACTTAGTTCGAAATATGGCACTTAAATGGCGGGAAAGAACTCGAAATCCGATGGAAGATTTACCGATGACGACGTTGTCCTCAAGCGCGGGAAGCATGTGACCTGGTCTCAAAAGAAGTAAATTAAGTTGACCTGCGAGCGATATAATGGAAGATTTTGTAAGGATGTGTCTGAACAGGGCATTGTTTTATATGTGATGGAGAGACGACAGGATTTATTCAAATATCCCACCAGCAAGGGTAGAAGTAGAATTCCACTGCATGCACAACAACGAGACGAGAAATTTCAGACTTATAGACTGACTAAATCTGATGACGTCGTAAGATACCAAAATTGGAATGTAAGATTACGAAAATGGCGGTTACACTGCACGGACTTGCAACAGTCTAGTCACGCCTTTCCGTACAACAACCTTACGCTCTATTCTGGCTATCGGTTAGCTAGCACTAACTCGTACCTGCGCGAAGAAGTTTAGGGTACCCCATTTCAGCGTGCATGGAAATGCATTTCGAAATTAAACTAACAGCACATCTGGATGGCTCTCCAATCTTTATTTCTAACACATTTGCTGTTCCATCTCTTCCAACAACTGTAACGCTACAGGAGTTTTAATCTAGTTTTATTAACATTTTTACATTCTGCTCTTTATTTGTTAGCTCTAATAGTCCAGGTTCGATTAAAATATTTAGTTTGACTGATTTAAAGAAGACAGTTTCACTCAAATAACGACTATGAATAATTTAGGTTCTAAAATAAATATGTAATTAAAAAGTAATTATGTACGAAGAATGAATAAAATATACACATTCAAGGCGCGGCCTGGTGTATAGGCAACCCGCGTAGCATGACTGTTTTCCTGGTCCGGACTGTTTGAGGGTCACTGGAACTTGGCAGGGAATTTCACCACCCTTTTTTATTCCTGAGAATCCAAACAATGCGAAACCGTAGTTTGTTTAATTAATGAGATGCAATAATTATTTGAAACTATTACCACATGTGCAAGTGCAAGTATCTCTCCGTGTCCAGCTGTTGTGTGCCAATATGTGACAGCAGTGGAATGCGGGTACGACTTAACCTCGGGCCGAGGTCACGTTTGATAGTACGGCGCGTGTCGAGGTTAAGGAACCGTGGGGTTGTCCCGGCGAATTCCCAAGTGAATTAAGGTAGATGACTCAGTCGGCGGAGTTTTCGCCCACTAATTTGAATGGTGGTTTTGGAAAGTTAATGGATCCAAAGTCAGGCGATAGTTTCGGGTATTAGCCCACGGTGAAAGACCGTAAAACTGTTTTATCCCGATACTACGAGGGAGCACCAACCGGCTCAGCTAATTACAACGGTTCAGTTCTAGTTAGCAAAACAGCTTGACGCCGTGTATTTCTTTATCCCAGGTTCCAGGTAATCACCAACCGGCTCAGAAAATTTTAAAGATGCGGTTCTAATTAGGAAACACTTTTACTCCGGCGGAATAATTTATTCGGGTCAACGCGACAGGGCGATGTAGGAAAGTCGCTGTCAATAATATCGGCCAAGGTTTGCTGAAAAGTATTAATATCGATGGCGCAACCAGGCCTAGAGCGGGGCTTCTCTCTCCAGATGGGAGCCGCGGGTTGGGTCAGAGAATTATCGTTCGATCTTTTTTTTAATCTGATGAAATTTTCGTTTGTAGCTTGCTGTTGCTCTCTCTCTCTGTCACAAACTTAGAGTGGACACACACAGACAGACCAATGAAAAAAAACTTGTTTTTTTTTGTTCAGGGGACTCTAAAACGTGAAGATCTGTGGAAAACCTACTTTCGAATTTTTGGGGTGAATCCAATACTTTCTTTATCGTAAAATGAAGTAAAAAATCTGGTGTGATACACGCACACAACTTTTTTTTACAGTGATCTTATAATTAACCAAAAATTAGATTTTAAATTTTTAAGCATTTGTCAAAATGTTTCAATTATTAGAAATTCTTTAAAAACAGTACAATCAAAAATGTAATACTATACCGGGTGCTCTATTAAAATATGAGTTAATAAAAACGTAGGAAAAACAAAAGAAACCCGTTTTAAAGGTATTCAACTTGAAAATCACCTATCTCACATCAATACACATTCAATATGTAATAAAAATGTAGCGTTTGAAAAAAATCGTGTGGCCCGTTTTTGAAGAAATAAAAAAAAACTGAACAATTACAAAAGTATACACCATACTTCCGGTTATGCGATTTTCTTCAAAAGCTAGCTGCCACTTCTAGATAGTACACAAAACATACGTATATATGAACTTTCAACGCCATACCTCTTTTCCTTTTTGAGATATTTTCTTCACAGACAGATACACAAACAGGCACAGACAGACAGACCAATGAACAAAAAAATGTTTCTTGGGTTCAGGGAACTCTAAAACGTAAAGATCTGTTGAAAACTCAATTTCAAATGTTTGGGGTAAATCGTTCCTATATCGTAAAAATTATTAAAGATGGAAAAGCAAACGAACTTGGATAATTACAGAGCGATATTTCTTTCATTAGAATGTTTCAAGGTATACACTGGAATAGTGACAACTGAGAACATTTAGACCTAATAAAAAAACTGGTGACAACATATTGATAATGAGGAATTTGCAGGAAAGAAAAATAAAAGGAGGTGGGAAGTTACTTTTAACATTCATAGATCTAAGAAAAGTGTATGATATGGTAGATATAAGAAATATCCGGAAGTGTTTAGAAGAAAGGGGATGTACCAACTCAGGTAATAAATATCACGAGAGGTATATATAAAACAGTAAAAGAAAGGGTACTACTAGCAGGAGAGATATCAAACGAGCTTATAATGATGCAAAAACTAAAGGAGGCCGGAGACACTCTGTTCACTACTGTTTATTGTAGTTATGGTCAGAATAAATAAAACCATCAAAAGGAGAATGAAGATATTAGACACGGTAATCAAGTACCAGCACTTAGAACGAGGAAATATTAGTAGATTAATGCATGCCGATGAAATAGTGATAGTGGTAGGTATAAATAAATAATGCAGAAACTAGTAGACCTAGGGGTGGAGGAAATAGAGAAGATAGAAATGGAAGTTAAACAATGATAGTAAGTGTGAAACAAAATTGGAAATAAAATTCCGTTTAGAAAGGGTTACAACATATGAATATTTGAGAAGCATAACTACCAAGGACGGAAAAATAGTAGCAAAATTAACAAAGAGAGCGAGGAAGGCAAACAATATATACTACGCCCTAAACAGATCGATAGTGGGAAAACAGGTATAAATAAAAAAGTGAAATTAATCGTACATAGCAGTTATACTACTAAAGGCCATATACACCAGCGAGAACTGGACACTTCAGAGAAAGAACGAGAATAAAGTAGTATATATATATAGAAATAAAACATTTGAGAAAGATGGTTGGTAAGGTAAAATAATAATAATAATAGAAATAATGGTGAGGCACTAACAACCCATGAAGGAGCTTGGCCCGCAAGGCGGAAGGTCAGAGCTTCCGTATCCTCGTTATCACACCCGGCTGTGGCGTGTCAAACTCATGACACGTGGTGATGTGGTGAGCATCACGCATTAGACAACCGCATTATTACCCTTTGTTTATTCGAACGCAGGTCCCCAATTATTTAAAGCGACTGGATAGGCCGTCCGCCAGGCATCGATCTGAGATTTGAACTACAGACTTCCGCACCTCAGTCCAATGATCTAACCATTGAGCTAGGCTGGCGCTTAATAATAATAAAGGGCTTTATTAATGTGTTTTTTAATGTAAATGTATATATTAATGTAATATTAGGATTAATAATAATAAACGGCTTTATTAATCCTGATGATATTACATTAATATATACATTTACATTAAAAAAAACATGTACATAATTGTAAAATACAAGAGATACATTACCAAATTAAATTATAAGAAGGAGTAAATGGCGCGCATTCAGAAAGGCACTAAGTTTCTTCTGCTCTTCCTCGCGATCCGGTATTCCAGCGGATATTATGAAAATAAAACAAAGTAGCAATTTAGCATATGCCAAACACAGGTAATAACAGATTGCACTTTATTTACTGCTCTGACTGCAACAGATGCCTTAAACTTATTTTTAAAGGCTTGTAAAGAAGTTGCTTCAATGCTTTGGAACCTACTATTGAACTCATAATAGTATATTGTGCATCAAGGCCGTAAAAGTGATCTTTTTTGGCCGAATCTGTTGTTTGCGGCCCAGGCGTTAGCCGAGGCTGCAATTCAGATGAGGCCAAAAAGGCACTTTTGGCCGAGGTGCACACGACATTTTTTAGGCGATCATCACAACAGAATTCAAACATTTGGTCACAAAATTATATTTTTTCTGAACATTTTCTTGAAAAACATAGTTACCTTAGACAACTAAAAACAAAAGCATTTAGACAACTAAAAATAAAAGCATCTCCTCTCAAATTTAATATTAAGCTTCATCGCGTGTGTTTTGTGCCTTTTAAAATGGGTGATAGCGATAGTTCAGACACCCCCGATGAAATTCTGGAAGCTGCAAGTGTTGCGACCCTAAGTTTGCTCCCTGCAAAATCCCAGCAAATTTATCTGAAACAATACGAAAATTTTGTTGAGTGGTGCAGGACAAAGAACATAAAACACTAGACCGAAAATGTTTTTTTAGCGTTTTTCTCTGAAAAGGCCAAATCATGCAAAGCCTCAACTTTATGGTCTCTGTATTCAATGGTAAAGGCAACAGTAATTATTAAAAACGACATAGACATCAGTAAATTTACAAAAGTAGTCGCATTTTTAAAACAACAAAATAGAGGTTACCTGGCCAAAAAATCCTCCGTATTTACTAGGGATGATATTAACAAATTTTTGCTGGAAGCTCCTGATGAGACTTATTTAATGTGGAAGGTATGATTAGGTTTTTTACATCATGATTTGGCTTTGCTTACCTTGTGTGTGTAGGTTTGTATGATAATTGGACTAACTGGAGCATGCAGGTGTGAAGAATTACGAAAAATGTCGATATGTGATATTGAAGACAAGGGGAACATGTTAGTGATCACTATCCCGCAAACAAAAACCGGCAAAAAAAGAATATTTACCGTCAGTGATGAAATTCTGGAAGCTGTACAGGTTTTACAGCTTTTCAGAAAGTATTTAGCTCTACGACCACCACACACACAACATAAGACGTTTTTCATAAATTACCGCAACGGAAAATGCTCAACGCAGGTGATCGGAGTGCATACATTTGGGAAGATACCATCGTTAATTGCACAATATTTGCAATTACCAAACGCTAGTAGTTACACAGGTCATTCTTTTCGAAGAAGTTCAGCCTCACTACTGGTTGAAGCTGGAGGTGATATCCTTATGTTGAAGCGCCTTGGGGGATGGAAATCTTCGACTGTGTCTGAAGGCTATATAGAAGATTCCATGTCCAGCAAAATAGAAATTTCGAACAAAATTTTGACAGGCAGGGATGGCTCTTCGACTTCTTATCTTCCTACTAACACCACTGGTCGTCCAACGTCTTATTTTCCCACTAGCATCACCACTACCACCACAGAAAATGGGCTTCTTGTTGACAATATTCACAATTCAAGCTCTTCCAGTGGGCTCCACTTTTCAAATTGCACTAACTGCACGTTTACTATCAATATTAACAACAGTGGTGACAAGTTGAAAGAGTGATGTAGTAGATATTAATAGCTTAGATTTAGGTAGTTGCGTTGTAAATTTTGAATAAAATTATTTAAATACAAGTATTTTATTTTGCGTTGACAGCCGCTGACCAAACGCCATCTGGATGGCCGTCGATTTAGATTTCATCAGCTGATTGTAGTTAGGCATATTATGCAACCACGGGTGCACGGCAGCATTCGTGTAGCAACCGACATATTTAATAAAAAATATAAAGAGTTTATCAAACTGCCTATATAGGTAGGTAAAAGGTGTTCATGAAGTAGTTTCTGACAGATCAGTTCCAAAAAAGTAAAGTTTGACAGATGTGTACAAAAAAGTAACATTTGACAGATGTGTAAAAAAAAGTAAAACTTTACGGCCGCAAAAGGGGCCATAGAATCGCCAATTTTGTAATGATCGCCTAAAAACTATATTATAAAAAAAGGATTTTTCATAGGGTACAGTTTTGTGCATTGGATGAGTCAGTAAACCCCTGTACGTTAAATTGAAATTGTGCACGTCAGTACGAAAGCTCAAACGTTCGACAAGATAGATCGGGATTTTTTTGTTGAAAATCGTACGACACCCATTAATGACCAATGGAAAAATTAGTTCACGAGCCGTAACCAAGACAATAAAAAAATTTCTTGGAAATTTTTTGTAGGTAGACCAACCTAACTGTGAGGGTTTGTGGCGTTACGATTTTCTTACCGAATCTGCATTCGAGCATTTTCATATCCGGAAATTATTTTCGTGCATTCCAACAACGTCCGAATTTGCCCTCGTGTCCCGCTCAGGCAAATTAATACGACGTTGTTGGACCGCACTCGAAAAAATGTCCGGAAAGAATTAATGCTCTTATGAGATTATATGTGATAATTTTGTAATACAAGCACATTGCTTGCAAGTTACGACTATTTGCCATATTCAACCAATTAGCATCTGCAAGTTTGTAAGAAATTTGATCTTTTTTTTAATGCCATAGATAAACCGTAAAGATGAATTTTGAACGTGTTGTATCCGGTTTCTATCGATTCGATCTATACAATTACCGTAAATATGACGGCAAAAATTGAAGTGAGATAAAACCAAAGTATCACAAAGGATAATTTTTTCATTAACATTTAAGAGATTTTAAACTGAAGGTTGTTATCCAAATGTAACCCAAGATTCCTAGCTGCCGCAACTGGTACAATCCTATTACCATTCACAACAAGATTTAATTCAGTCCCAATTGTCGATTTTAGATTGCGATTTCCAAATATTATAGAGCATGATTTCACAGGATTTATTTTAAGGCTGTGATCTTTAGATAAAGTTACTAGATTCTTGAGATCTCTATTTATAAGAGCGGTTGCACTCTGATTTTCGCTCGGTGAGAAATTAAGATAAAGCTGAGTATCATCAGGATAAAAATGGTATTTACCAAAGTTAATGGAGCTAAAAAAGTTAGAAGTATATATAGCATAAAGGGTGGAGCCCAGAATTGGATCCTTAACGCACACCCCGCGTGACCTGGCTAGATTGTGAGACGATGTTTGAAATTTTGACCGTTTGTATTCTACCAGAAAGGTGACTACCAAGAAAGTGCAAAGCACTGTCATCAGCTCATATATAGTGAACAATTGCAAGTAAGAACTCATGATTCATCATCTCAAACGCCTAAGAATAATCTACCAGTATTAAAGCGACCCTATCAGCTTGATCAATGAATTTGAAAATGTGATCAGTTATATTAAGGAGCGCGGTGGTGCAACTACGTTCTGAGCAAAATTCGGACGGCACAGACGGCACTGGCACATGTTATACAGGTATGTTAAAAATATAAAAACAAATATGCAATTACCTTCTTTCAACCCTTGATAGTCTACCTTCAGTGGTGGCCGTTCTGGGGCGGATAATTAATTGGAAACCCCTTTCGTGCTAATTTTTTTTTATAGAAGATACGTGTACCGTACCGCAACCTTTTCTGTCGATTACGATGTTTGTTTTTTATCCTTTTTGAGGATTTTAACATCGTTCAAACCTTAAATTGCACCATAGCTCGTTTCTCGCAGTTCTTCAAGCATTTTGGGGCAGTCGCTTGGAAATGGACTGCAGCATCGTTGGACAATATAACCAGAGCAGACTGAACCGCTACAAGATATTGTGTTTTCTATGTATAATTTTAACAAGCATTTGGGTGCGTTAAGTCAATTTGAGTATTTATCGTCAAGTAGTAATGTTTGTATTTAGCCTAACGTTGTGGGATTAAAGTAATTACCGACATTGTGTTAGATTTGTTTGTTGACCGACAAGATTTACTGTTCGTAAGTAGTTTTATTGCGTAATTAAGGTTGTTACCATTTTTGAGTCAGCTAGATTATTTGCTGTCAAGTTTACCGACTGTATTTAGATTAAACGTTAATATAGTTCATTTTCAATCAGTTGTGCTTTTCTTTAGTAGATTCATGACTTTTGCATGTGTTTGTTTTGTGATGTTTTCCTCTGTAAAGGGAGTTTAGGCAGCTGTAGGAAAATGGAAGCAAGATAAGTCCAACGCAGCTGTACGTGGACCATCGCTCGAGCACTGCCAAGCTTGGATCGTAAATGTCGGTTCACCGTTTCCACTTTTTTGGTGAGCTCACCTGTGTTCTTTTCTCGATGTAGTAAGGTGGTGGCGTCTGACAATTAACATCTTTATTTCGTTTACAGGGTCATTGTTTTAATTAAGATAGTAATGAACATTCCTTTATCCTTTTGAGTTTTAGTCGGCAACTTTTGTTACTGCCCATCGTAACATAATTGGTGCAACGGAGTCGAGAATTTTTCGATTTGTGTCGTTTTATCGAATAACTGACAGTTGAGTATTTTGGATATCGAATTCATGTCGTAACGACGTTTTCGTACTGCAATAGTAGTTGGAAATTTGCCACCAAGATGCGTCTGATGTTCGAGAGCCTCTACGAATATGTGGTCAAAACTTTCCCCTTTCGCCTCATTAGCCTTTATGGAAGGAAACATTAGAACCATCGCCAAAATTTTCCTACCTTACATATTCAGATCGAAGGTTAAAAGAGCAATAACAGCATCTGAGGAATGCAACATGGCCACCATCATCGAGATGATCCGAAAATTGTACAACACAGAGCGAGACAGTTTTTCATAAATGGAAGAAAACATAACAGACATACCGTAACGGTGCAAACGCTTGCAGATATAGGAGAACCCCTAGAGGAAAAATGGTTTACCTTTATCATGATGCATGAGGTTTCGTCTGATTATCAAACTCGAGCAATTCCTATAAACAAACATTTGAAGGAAACGATAGGTGCAAATAATTTAATGGTAATTATAATCTAGCATCTCTATTCATGTAGTGGTTTTTTAGCAACATATACTGTTATTGTTTTTTAAATGCACCGCCCTTGAATGTGTTGCCGTTTATTAAATCCAGCGTTCTTCTAAAGTACCGAACATTTATTTTACTGCTCAACAAATTTAACACATATATATTACAAGAGCAGTAATTTTTAGTGTGGTCATAGCGTTGGCAACAGTTGCACTCTGCCATGTTACCTAATACTTGGCTTGCAAGGGTTAGATATTTTACTAAATTCTTTGCTTTTAGTGAATTACTGCAATAACTGGTATAGGATATTTGGCGTCACTATAGAAGGGAGCGACTTTGTTGACTGACTACCCCATTGTTTTAATTTCATATAAAATTTTCTTATTCGTCAATAAAGTGAAATGTGAGGGATAAGTTATTTGATTATAAATCTTTAAACGTGTCACACTTAATGTTTGCCTTATAATAATAAAATTCCACAAAATTAAATCTAAGAAATATATCTCTGTTTACAGTAGTAAATTCGCTGTTTGGTTGTGATCTTATTTCTTCAAATACTGGTTGGTCGTTTCCTGCTAGATGGATATAGGAAGTAGAAGCTTTATTTTTTATGTTACTTTAATCTTGTCGCTCTTACAGTCTTTATATGCAATTTTTCTGTTGCCATTTGTTAAGATTGCTGACAAATAATATTTGTTTATAGTTATTAAAGTGCTTGGGTTAATGAGATAAGGGTTTGACGGTGCAGCTAATGTTTGTTTTACTATAATGTGTGTTGCTTATAGTATTGCCAATAGTGGTTTTTATCATTTCAAAACTTGTATACGCAAAAGTTTGTGCTATCAACACAGTGACACACGTGTAAGTGCATAAGGGAGCGCTACTAGAATAATTCCAATCAAAATCTCTATGACAGACACTTATAAAACTTAGACCATAGTAGAATACATTTTTATTATAATTAGTAAGAAAGGTTTTCATTGTATGCTCAACATTAATGCTACTGATGGTGAAAATCGAGATTCTCAATTTTCTTTATTGGATGTCACCCTTGCCATGATATTAAATGTCTTCGAGGTAATTTGTTAATCTGTTATAATCATGATATGTCACAGACACCCAAGCGGTACACACTTCAAAGTAGTTGTATTTTATACATTATTTATCGACTGTGGTAAGTCGGTAAAAAACGAATCTCAATATTTGCTAGCAACTTTGATGATCCCTAAGCTGATATCCATAAGTATAATTTGTTCCTGTGCTTTAAACAGTGTGTTTTTACCTACCTGTAATATTACTATACAGGACAAAGACGGTAGAGTCATTTTTAAGCTGAATTCGTGCATTTCCCAAGATCGGTTATATTCGAGAATTACTAAGTTAAATCATGACGTAACTGCATTTAATCAGTTGGGGACAATAAACACATCTTTTATATTACCAAACAGAAAATGTTATACCTGGAACGACCCTTTGAGACTTTTTGACCGTTGGCAGGTTTCAGAATTCTCTAGGTTCAGTCTGCAAGTTTGAAATTCCATGGTTCGTTTCGTTGATCCTATAATTTCATTTCGACTTCTGGTCGGATATTTGTTGGAACTTCTATTGTTGCGCCATCTAGTATACCCTAACTGTTCCCTACCTACAGTTAAGCTATCAACCGCGACGCGGTCCTAGTGGACGTGCTGCCGCGTAATAGGTACTGACGCCTCGAACTGAAGTTGTTTATTCTAATTTGTTCGAGCCGAGGGTCTCAATAAATCTTACTCGTAACGCAGCCCTAGTCATAGTATCTCAGAACTGATTACATTAATCAACAGAAGAAGTGCACGGGCATCAGTTAATATGGCCTTTGCAGGCTCCGTCATCATTGCTTCCAATTCACAAAAAAATACTTAATCCCAATATATGGAGCAGATGCAACTAGTCTTTGTCCAACCACATGCAAATAATTATAGACAATTACTGATTCTTCAACTTGTATCAATAACTATACACTAGTATTAGCATTTATTTGCTCGGCTGTCCAACCTTGAGGCGGGTCAGAATGTAGTGGAAAAATCCGCTACGAAACAACAGCCTTGATGATCCATTTAGAAAGGTAAGAAGAAGTAGGTATACAACCGTTATTAAAAATCTATAGCAAAAAAACTTATTAATAAACAAATTAAAGGTGAGTCAAACAACAACTACAATGACTACTAACCTAATCCCTGAAGTAACCTTATTGGATTAAGGGAGAAACACGTAACCGTAGGGTAGACCATAGAAAAGTTACAGGTTACCAGGTGAAGTTAGAGATTGACGTCTCCACTGCCTTGTTATGCACGAGAAGAGGGGTTGCCAATTCGTTGATTTTATCTGGAAATCTCGAGTTGACGCAAGGTGACCGAAATAACTTGTCAGGCAAACAGGATGCGCGTGTTTTGCGATGTATCAGGAATTTTAAGAGCAATGACGGCACTTAGGGGCTTCAGTGGCTTTATTCAATTTGATCGCTCTCAAGGCATATGCTTGAATCTGAAATTCAGTTTCTGTCTCTTTGTCCTGCAGCAGAATTTTATTTCGACTCCCGAGTTGGATCTTTGAAAAAACGATGTATCGTTTCGCCAACACCCTATAGATCGACGTTCTGACCAGTCTTAGACCTGAAAGAACTTTCGTTACAACGTTCATAGTTCAATACTAATGCGCTACTAGTCATTTTTTGCACTGCCGTTGTGCATTATTTATTCTAAAGGTCGACTAAGGCCGGGAACCCGTAGCTTTCAGCAACGCTGCAAATCCTTGAGCCCTAGAACCCGAAAAATACAGCTGTCATCGAATGCACGCGGCGCATCAAAATCTAACAAAATTGAATTTATTTATTATTTAAATAATGCATGTTGTGAAATATTAAAACGTTTACTTCGTAAGGCGTTAGGTCTTGAATGCATTTCCGTTGGAAATGCACTCCGCCTTAGGCAAACAGGTTATTAATATTATTTTTCTTGTAGAAGGGTGCCACGCACAATTATTAAGTTTAAAAATGGAGGTTTTAGCTTCCAGTAATAATCGGTGGAAAATATATTTTTGTGCGTGTTACTAAAATTTTAACGATGTGTAGGTTATTTGTGAAGCATAACGCAGTTACACGCAGTTTTGAAGTACGTTCAGCTCTTCAGATAAGCTATGAGACAAGGTTGGTCACCTCTTGGAACTAAGAGCTTTACCTGTAACATAGAGGCTATATCTCATCTCCGCTAGACACATCAGATGACGCCCACATAAATTACACGAATTTGTCTACGTACCTTCTAAGATACCATTGATTTTGACGACTGTGAGCGAATTATTTTTCTTCTACGACCTACACTTTCCCACTAGGTTAAATCGAGCACCATTTTAGGCTTGTTAAGTATTGTAAACGGAGTTTCCAATGTAACAAGCTCTATACAATCAAAATTTCGTCACAAATTCTTTCGATTGCGAAAGTTACACCTTTCATATATGCAATTTATGGTCAATACACCCAGTAAATCCTGCTGTGCCACAAAACAGTGTCTTAGGACCAATATTGTACTTATTCTACACTGCCAACACCCAGGCTCACTAAATCTCACTGACGTATGTATGGGGTATTTACAAATATACATACATAACGCAAGAAGACTAACGGAACGAAATCCACTGTTGTGACATTTACTTTTTGTAGAGACTCTTAAGCTCGAGTCATATTAAACAATTAGCAACTACAACAAGCTAAGGATGAACCTTGTCCAGAGCTCTTCTGAAATTCAGGAGTTTGCATTGGCTCATTTGTCAAACACTACAGTGTTGCTATATTAATCGGTTTAAAAGCAACAACTTTTGTGAACAGTGAGTAATTACAACATTTTGCAATGTAGATCTTGAAATTTTTTAATGCTAGATCGCACAATTTAGAATTTGCAGAAAATATTGGTGTTAACAGATACTCGTTTTTAACGAACGTCCAGTTCCACCAATGTACACAGTGTTAGAGGAGCAAGGAACATGATGACATGGCGTTCAATTTATCCTTGGGCGAAAGGAATATCTGTGAGAGACTACATAGTTCGAGGTTTAAGGTTTGAATATAATTTCAATGGTTTGTTACTTGTTGATTATAGGGAAGAATAACTATCGTTTCGAGAGGATCGGTTCTCCCAGTTTTGAGATGCAGAGGCAGCACCAAGTGACGACTGGAAGCTTCTATGTTCGATGGTGGTGGAATTCGATATCTTGATGGCGCTGGCGGTCATGTAGGTGGGTATGTGAGGTACGGAATGTGTAAATGAATACATGGAATAACATGTCGAACCTTCGCCGCCGATTCGACAAAGAGAATGAAACTCCTGCTCATGTAATCAGCATTTCGATTAGAAAAGAAGAAATGAATACAAAAATTAGGATCTGTATTAAGCGATTCAATTCAGACAATCGACCCATCATATTTATGATTAGAATTATTGTAAATATTTTTAAATCAACAAAATTCGTCCGTGTAGATAAATAAGTATGTTGTGTAACAAAGCAACTTGCAAAAGGCAAGCAGCTTCACTTTGTTACAAATAACGTTTTTTCTCTCTCTTCAAAAAGGCAAATATCACTTTAATCGCGCCTTAACTTTTGCTCAGGCTATTGCTCAGGGAGAAGGGGGGTTGGAATCAATATGATGTACTTTACAGCGAGATGTTGTCACAATAAGAAGTTATTGTAATCAAAATAAAAGGGGGAAATAAGCGCCACAAATTTCTTTCATAAAATGGGGAAGAAACTTTTCGGGCGGACCTCGTAGAAATTCGAAGTCAGAGGACCGACGCTTTAATTCGACGATCTTGCCCGACGTTCCAACTACTTGAAGATTTACCTTGATTGGCATGCTAGCTTCGCCATTTGCCTTGCATGTAATACATCCAAAAGAAAAAAGTATCGCAAGTATATAAATATAAACATATAAAATTCGGGCACTTCACTCCATGTAGGAACATAGCCTGAGACAAAGCGAAATATCTCTTTCCGAAACCCAGTCACATTCAGCCGAAAGGTCTCACCGTCTCGTCGAAGTCTCCACAGATAGTTAACGAAAAGAGCAGATTGCTGGACATCGAAACCACAGTATCAAACGACTCTCAAAAGGCCTTCCTGTCACAGTTTGATAATTAAGTGCATATCTGATTTTTGAATTATTGAAATGCGCTGAATCATCGCTTTTGCATGGTTTTTATATGCCTCGTGGAAATTTGAGGTTGGAATTTCTTTGCACCCTTATGTGAATTTTGTTTTGGATGTTAAGTTATTTTGACGTTATGATGTTCGGTTAGCTGTGTATCTGGAAGCCGACTTTTTTTTAGACTTGATTTTGTAGTATAATCTTTCTGTTGCCTTTTTTAGGTGTCCTGGTGCCACACTATAGTGTCATTAAGCACTTCGACGACCAGTTTGATTACCTTCTGTGAAAGGTCTTGATTCCGTTGTGGTGCGTCGAGCCGCTATGCTTACTTTACGGCTATTTACCTCATCCAATTCGATTGTTGCTGGTTGGAAGCAACACCAAATTTTACCCTGTGATCATAGTAATTTTATTCTACTGACCAATATTGCTTTTAACAGAAGCGCGTCAAGCTTGCTCGAGTGTTTAGTCGCATGCTTAAATGTCTTTTAACGTTATTTATAAATTTGTCCAAGTTATTGCGTGCCGATGTTTTCTGGTTTACAGTAACTCTAATTTAAAGTTACTGTTTCCATACTGGGTGCACTTTATTGTATTAATAATTACAATTTGTGAGCTCTCTTGCAACAAGGTGTTCAATTAGTCTTACATAATTTTACCGAAACTGGTTTCTTTTGTCCCAAATTAGCTTTACCTCTATTTATCTAAGTTAACATAACATTTGCCATTGGCATTCTTTCTATTCGTCTAAATACATGATCCTGATTAAAAGTTTATGCAACTAACAATGTGCTAACAAATCACATGGTGTAAAGGGTAAATCAACTTCTCCATCTGCAAAGGCTTGAACGGAAGAGTGCCAAAACCTCTGATCATCGTTCTAAAAGAAAATTACTTAGGGCAGTGGTAACAATGTCAAGGAGAGATGCACAAAATAATAAGGGATAACAGCTATAAAATTAAATATTGTTGAGTAATAGTGTAACGTCCTGCTGTGGCAACACAGCGCCTCGGATAGCTATGTGTGTGGGCCACGGCTAGAAACACATCCAAAGAAAAATAGTCGAAAATAAACGTGTACTGTTATTCATAAATACAAAATAAAATATGGTTCTTAATAAAATACAACAAAATATCTAGGTGAAAAATTTATGATCGTCCGTTGGGCGAACAGAAGCTTAAAACAGCTGCAACCCTTCTGCCACTGGCGACTCGTAGAGTTTGGTATTTTCGTCTAGGAGGCGTGGATGGTCGAATTTCATTGCCGACTCTCACAATATGTCGGCCAATTCTACGAACAAACAAACATTATTCGTAATAATAATTGCTGACTTGTGTTGGGATTAATTGATCGTAATTAGGTAATCGGAATGTCCCAGTGCTTGTGACTTTTAACGGTGAGTTCTTTTCTGTTTGGGGTAGGATACTATGCGTTGCAACTGAACGATACCGGATTTATTTACTTTGAAATCTGATCTGGAAATTCGCTTTACAGCGAAATTCCTAACTTATACAGAGTGCCGTCAGGAAGTCGGAGAGTTTACGTCGTGTTGGATGCCACAAATTCGGAGCTTGTTTGGTGGGTTTTGAGCTTTACCATGCTGAGTGAAAGGTTACTTGAGCCCTCCCCAACGTCCAAATGGAGTTACTAGGCGAATGATCGCTACGTGGGCTGTGCAAGAACGTGATTCGAACTCGTCACAGATCAGCGCAAAGTTCTATCGGATTCTAGTTGCGTGCTTGTCACCGGAAGCAGCGCCTAAGCATCTACGAGGGCGGGATAAGCATTGAGCTAGTCACCGATCAGCGCCAAGCTCAGTCAGAGTCTAGGAAAAAAGTGAATGGCACGTCCCTGATATCATCGATTAGTGCAGAAGGTTAAAGCAGTCGGACTCGAAGGGTTGTTCCTCGTAACCGCAGTGCGTGGTTTTATACGGTTTTGGGGCCCACGTTATGTCAAATTCCGACTGGGGTATCGAATAGTGAGATAAACGGCTGTATTGAATACGCCCGCTACAGAGCCGCTCACCGCGTGAACTCCACTCAACACTTGCAATAACTAAAGTGTAGTGAGATGGCGACATGCAAATTTGAAATAAAAAAAATATTTGTTTGTCAAAAATTTGCCTCGGAGCTATCGTTACAATAGGCTTTATTGCCTTTCCATTTTCTTATCATCAGTTCAACCACTTGTTACAGTTTTTGAAGCTGGAAAAAAGGTGTCTTAAGAAATGTTGTAGAATTTATTTCAATATTAACGGCTACTTCTCTGTCTCTACCTCTCACCGCTTCCATTTGATTGATTGTTATGATAACTGTATTGAAATTTGAAGGCGACGCCATAAGCAATAGCCCCACCGCTGCTATTCCAGTAAAAAAACATGTGTCTGCACCATTTAAGGTAATTGAATAGGAAATAACCTAATGCAATTTTATGTTCAAAATGGCTGATCTGTACGTAGAACTGTATCCAATATACATACTATCAATGTATTTAGGCTTGGCAACATTTACCGTTGATGGGTCTACAGGAAAACGGCATTTAAGACGTATAAAATTCTGTAGCTTCTATAAATTAAGTTTTCTTGGATTACATTCGATTCTTTTGTGTTTATCGGTTATTACGGAGTTGATTTATGTACTTTCTCATCAACAAGTTTTAGAGTGCAGTACAGTACTACTGTATTTAAACGGATTGGATATAGTGCTACATAGGGGAATTTTTCTTATCATGGTTGTTAATAATGAATTCCACGGTTTAATACTAATGGAAATATGGAAGAAAATTATGGAAATTGATTCTGTCCTTAACCGCTGGGCTTTACTAAATACACATGAAAGGGCTAGAACACATTACATCATTATGATCTTGTTTGGACAAGTGTCAATTACAGTGCTCTATACGTCAATGTATCTGCTATTTTCTGACACCCTTATGCAGACTGTTGGAGTAATTGCTTACTTTGTAGAAGCAGTTTATCGATACACTATAAAAGCGCTATTTTGCTGTCATATGTGGTCAATTCGCAGCAGATTGATGTTGCTGAATGAAGTTTGTGCGGCGCATTTATTTCCCAATATTAAAGAAGGCAGTGAAAGTCATTGTGATATTGAGTTAAATTTTGTGCAGGTTTTAATTCTGCATTGTCGTCTGATCGACAATGTTAGATCTATTAACAAACTTTATACACTTCCACTTCTCCTTAACTTGGGAATAGATTTTTACATGACTGTAACTCTATTTTTTGCTTTAATTAGGTTGGCTTGTTTGGAAGATTACAGTTCTGGAAATATTTATTACCTTTTGATGTTGACAGTGTTGTATGTCTCTGATATTATAATGCTTGTAGTTACATGTGCAAGCTTGAGGAATCAGGTAAGAACATATACAACTTGAGTTCACTCGTTTGGCTTTTCAATTTTTCGGAAACGACACAGTGTAGCTGATCTAGTTTAAGAAATTAATAATAGTAATTTATGGTATCTTTAGGAAAACACCTTAAGAAAAACTGTAACAACGGCTGGGTTGAGAGAGAAACGCCGTACCGACCAACAGGTAGGATTTACTATACACACGCCTAAATATAATTCTGAGAACGTTTTCTTACAGAAAAGAGCATTTTCCTTGCAATTTCTTCATTATGACCTAAAAATTACTGCTGGCCGATTTATGACCATGGACTATAGTCTATTATTTACAGTAAGTCTGAATGTGAAAGATATATTATCGATTTACATGCTTGTGTTTTTTAGATGGTCGGTGCCATGTGTACTTACTTAATAATACTTATTCAATTTGATGCTGCTTTGCTGCGCAACGAAAACTGGTGTGTTATCAAAGATATTATTCAATAAGACTGTTGTTATATATAAATATTTCTAAAGGATTGTATCAAGGTAAACATAACATGAACATGGTTTTACTTCAAGGTGTATTGTGCTCCTCATTAAATTTTAAAAAGTCGTTTTCAATGCTATTATTATGTAGCGAGTAGATGATTATGTCGGTCTTTATTGTGACGTATGGTGAGAAATCCCGGATGTATCGGTCGGGCATGGGGTTCTCGCCAGAACGATTTCTCTCGGCGAGAGGAACTTCTAAATATGAGTAACGTAATGCATCATTTCTGACATGCTTAGTTTACTTCAAAAATTCACGTAACTGCACTCTACTCACATGATATATCATATGAAATCGTCGGTCCCAGCTGAAGTCTGAAACCGCAACAAACAAACCTAAGGATTTTGACAGCTCATTATGTCACGCCATAAGAAAAGCAGCTATTCGTCGTCTATGGTACAATTCCACATGAAATAACAAAATTGACAAGCTATTCGCTTAAGGCTTTTCTATGTCCCCACCGAGATGCCCTCGAGACTTAAGTCAGCTTAAAATGCGGTAAATCTTAAATTTGTCACAACGTATATCGATTACCTCGTAAAAAATATGCGATGTGGCAATAATTCACAACATATTCCACTTAGTTGGAAATATGACACTTAAATGGCGGCAAAGAACTCCAAATCCGAGTAAAGATTGACCGATGACGGCGTTGTCCTCAAGCGCGGTCTTAAAAGAAGTAAATTAAGTTGACCTACAAGCGATATAATGACAGATTTTGTAAGACTGTGTCTAAACAGGGCATCGTTTTATATGTGATGGAGAAACGACAGGCTTTATTCAAATATCTGACAAGCAAGGGTCGAAATAAAAGTCCACTGCATGCACAACGAGACGAGAAATCTTAGACTTATAGACTGGTTAAATCTGACGTCGTCGGAAGATATCAAAATTGGACGGTAAGATTACCAAAATGGTGGCTACACTGCACACACTTGCAACAGTAAAGTCACGCCCTGGCGTACAACCTAACGCTCTATTCTGGCTACCGGTTGGCTAGCACTAACTCGTACCTGCGCGAGGAAGTTTAGGGTAGGTACTCCTTTTCAGCGTACATGAAAATGCAGCGGATATGTACATTATTTCTAAATTGAACTAATAGCACATCTGGATGTCTTTTATCTCTAATCTTTATTTCTAACACATTTGCTGTTCCATCTCTTCCAACAACTATAAAGCTACAGGAGCTTTAATCTAGTTTTATTAGCATTTCTAAATTTTGCCCATTATTTGTTAGCTCTAACAGGCCAGGTTTAATTAAGATATTCAGACAGATACTAGATAAATATTTTTTCATCTATCCTTAAGATTCCTTTTGAAATATTGCAATTATCTTCGTTCCAAATATTAGAGTAATCTTTGCTATATCTCGCTAAACTAATATTACTTTGAAATGTATTTCTGAGGTTACTTAAATATTATATTAGAATTTAATATCTTAAGCACCTCAAAGTACAATATTATATAAATGTTTCCCAAACACTAACCTTACAATATTGCCATGAAATTATTACACAAATATTTTAAAAATGTTTTTGGCAAATATTTTGTGTTTATTTCCATGTAATGTTAATATAATCATAGTTTAATTTGCAAATATTTAAATGAGAGTTTTACTCTACAGATATTACCGAAATGTCAAATTAACATTATATAAATATTGCGTGCTGCCTGGGTTATGAGAGTAAAGTTTTACATAACTTACTTCACAGTTAAACGTTTTTTTCAATGTGCAAAATATTATTAGACATGTGAAAACCGTCAGAATTAAAGAGATGTTCATAACTTAATAAAATCGTAAAAAGTCAAATGGTTATCTAAAATTCGAAATTTGTTTGGGTTAAAACAGCTTACTCCACACTGATTTTTTTGATGTGAAGAATATTGAGTCATGCACAATTAGGCCAAGCAATAAGTATTTTTGCCTGGAAGTTTTTCAAATTGGAAGTGTAGCACAATTTCGTATCCTGAATAACATACTAAGTTTCCGATCTCGGTTCGTGTTCGCTCGCTCCGCCATCACAATGGCGTCCAAAATCAGTTTTCTATAGTATCTCTTTTTCAAGATTTCGTAGAAAACAACATAATTGTTCTAAGAATTGTTGAAGATCAAAATTCTCTACAAGTTTCTTCTAAAAATGTTTGTTGCGAAGTTAATTGTTTTAGCGCTAGTTTTATATGAATCAGAGTTTATTTCTTCAAATTCATGCAAAATTGTACTTGTTACTGATTCGTTATTAATTAATTATTTTGTATACTAATATCTAAGCTCTCGAAGTAAACAAGTACACACAACAACGCAATGATTGCATTGGACAAATATGCACTTGATGTGGCAAACAAAAACACGAGAAGTGCAAAACGATTTCTTCAATAAAAAAAGCGAGCTGCTCGCAAATGCAAAGATTACAGGTTGAACAAGCAGTGGTAGATAACATATCATTATTGCACGCTTTTAACGGTGTTGATAACGTCTGCAATCTTTTGTTAAGGAAAGAAGTTCCCCAATATTCTTCAAAATTCGGAGGAATCAAACCAGACTGTAAAAGTGTTCAAGGAAGAAAGTTTGGATTTCGACACCATTGCTGCAGCCAGAGAACAATTCTTAACTACAATGTACGGAGCTTCTAAAAGAAGAGGCTTTTAGATTTGCTCCGGTACCAATTTTCCGCCAGATCAGTTAGAAAAAAACAATTGAAATTTTGCTCCACTACCACCTACAGGAGAAGTATGAAGTTCAGACTTAGTACGGTGTTTCAAGAACCTAGAAGAATGGGGATGGAAAAGAGGTAAAAATGGAGGTATTCCAGTTAGAACAACTAAAGGCTCAGGCAAGCTCAGGATGTGGCTGCAGAAAGACAGGTTTCTGCAACAATTAAGCAAAAAATCGGGTTTTCTGGCATTTTTAGGGATTTCGAGGAAGATGAACAAATTGAAACTGTCATTAACAAACTAGCGGTATATGAAGATGTCAAGAAAGGTGATTCGGAAAAGAAGAGTATAGAAGATGATATTCAGCCAAGCACTATAAAAGTCGAAGTAAATTAACCTGGTCTGTCTAAAGCAGCAACCCGAAGAAAAGTATAAAAATCCACCAAAATCACTGATGTAGTGTTAAAGGCCGAAATCGACGTTACGATACGTTAATGAAGGAATTACAGAACTCACCTTAACTGTACCTTAATTTTTTTGTAACAGGCTAATTTCTCCAGCTCAGACATTAGGGAGAAGGGCGGTTTGCTACAAACGATACCAATTAGGGCCAGGTGATGATCACTAAAGTTGTTAAATGCCAGGCGCCACCACGTTACTAACTAAATAGGAAATAACATAGATGGGCTTATTATGAAAGTGGAAGCAACCTTTCTGATTCAGCCTTGGCAGTGCTTGAACGACCATCCAACCAACAGCTGTCCAGGACTTATCTTACTCGCATTTGCCTCCAATCGGATAGAATTAGTATGTCTTCCAGTGCACACACCGGCGAGCGGATATTATGATTAAGGCAGCGTACGGCAGCAGTAGTTTTTCGCAAAACCTTTAAAGACGGGCACTCGAGATCCTCCAGATTCACAACGATTTTATTCAGAAAACTTAGAACCACTTTTTTTTCTAGGCCTTCAACGTACACTTTTTCAAATTTTTTGAGAACTCTTGCTAGCTCAGTTTCAAATTCAACAAAATTTATATACCCAGAACTCCATGTTTTTTTAACGAAACAGGGCAGAGTGACATAATTTGCAGGGGTTTTAAAACAAAAATTGCTAACTGATTACCGTCTGCTGAAATAACCGCCACTTCTTTTGGAATAAACTGTTTATTCTTACCACGGGACCCTTGGAGGTCTACGAATGTACTGTCCATACTGACGAAATGTTTGAGCATGACTAAATTTTAAAAATTGTTGTTGGGTTTTCGATATAATGTTACAATTTCCACATCGCGGCACATAAAATTATACAAAAACAGTATTTTTATACAACTCTCATTAAAAAAATCATCTGCCACCATCATTTCGATAACCAAAATTTCAGTTACGTAGGCTCGTTGTTCATTTTTATTACGAAGTTCTTGTACTTTAGATGGATATATACGTATGTTGACCACAAATTAACATAAATTTGAATAAAAACACGCAATTTTGTTGAAAAAATGTCTGACACCATCATTTCAATTAAAATTTTACAAAAACTGACATCATGTCACTTGAAATTATACAAAAAACGGCATTTTTATTCAATAAGCGGTAAAAAATATGCAATTACACATCATCTCACTTAAAATTATCACAATTTGTTTTACAAAACGATTTATAATAACGAAAATGATGTAAAAACAGTTTTAGAGTTATTTCTAAGCATAATTTGCAAATGTTTTACACCTTTTTATAAAATGCATCGCTCAAAATTAAAAGAAATCGCAATTTTTAAATTATATCACGCCTTTATGAAATCGTAGATTGATTTTTTAAAATTTTACACTTTGTATCTGTAAAATAACTTCAAATACTAATATTTTAGCTTTTAGATTTTGTAATTATTGCAGATTCGTGAAAAACAAAAGCAGAGTAGAAATAAAAAACACAAACACTTTGTAATAAACAAATATATTGTTCTTATTTCGTATAGTACTTAATAATATAAAAATAAATGTACAGCTGAATGTCTTGTTTTCTAAAAATCCATTGCCAATTTACAAAACTGTAGTTTGAGGTGCACAACAATTCAAATTAAAAAGGCTGCAAGTAATAAAATCAGAATTCGTTTACATGGGATCGTAGAACAAATTTCATTGTGGCATTTTAAAGTTTAAGACGCTCCCAATCCAGAATTCCATTCGTTTTTGCTGTTGAGGACCTCTGCCTTAGAGGTGTTTTTCTAACGGCCCTTTTTTGGAAGTTCTTCCTAATCGACGTTTTTCTGACTGCACCTGTTTGATGTGCACTTGGATGAGTAGCTGGTGTTTTTAATTTATATTCTAAATCGGACTCGCAGTTATCAGTTTCCATTTCGGTTTTTCCTGTAGTACCAGTCGGGGTTGGCTTCTTTTGCTGTTTAGATTTAGCTAGCAGCACATGAGCAACGTTAAGGCCTTTGATGTAATCAGAAAACTGTAGGCGTCCGGGTGGATTAATAGTTTTTCGAGGTCTCAGAGTGCCATGAACTAAATCGACTATGTTAGACGCCCGTAAAATATCACCCTTTATAGTAACGGTTTCCTTGTGATCCCAGCTTACATCGTTTAATGAGTAGGAAAACTTCAGCTTTTTTCTTAAAAGTTTGGGGAAGTGTAGATGAAATAATGGTATTTGATATGCTGTTACTGCTTGTTTCAATAGGTATTTTGATTGGCTGCCGTGCCTGGTTTGTGAAATGAAGGTATCTTTGTAACACTTGGTTGTACTGCACCCATTTATCGTGATCAGTTAATTTGGACTTTAAAACTTTTTGCATTTCGACATCAAGCTGTGATAATATATTTTTCTCCTTATTCTCGCCAGAATTAAGGCGTTAGACAAATTCCGGCTATACAACCAACATCTTCTGAGCTTGGTCTATTTTAGTCGAAAAAGGAGCTCAGCCGTTTGTTCTGGTAGAGCCGTTGTGAATAAACTAACTTAAAATCAAGACTTTTATAACAAATATATAAAAAATATGGCAGGTGCGGGAATCGAACCCGCATTCTCTCTCGAGATCAGAGCTTAAATCTGACGCCTTAACCATTCGGCCAACTTGCCTCCCTGTATAAACGAGCACTCTCTGCGTAATTAAGAAAACAACTAGTTTAAAAGCCTTCTATTTGCAATTTCATACAATATTTCATATAAATTAAGTGATGTACAAATTTCTAAATCGGGTTGGATATATATTTATCGAAGGAGTTGCCCCTCAGCTGACGTTTTATTATTATTTGTCGTGATTCGTCATCGCTGAATTTTAGAAGAAACAACCCGTCTGCTATGTGACGCATGCAATGTCTCCATCCTTTTTATTTATAAAAACTGATGCCGTACTAACTCGTTTTAAACCATTGTACTCTGCTACCTGGTGCGGCTGCATCCTGGACCTCTGACTTTATAAAATTGTAAAATAAAAGGGGGTGGAAACATTGCGTGCGTCGCATAGCAGACGAGTTGGTTCTTGTAAAATTCAGCGATGATGAATCACGACAAATAATAATAAAACGTCAGCTGAGGGGCAACTCCTTCGATAAGTATATATCAAACCCGATTTAGAAATTTGTACATGACTTGATTTACATGAAATACTGTATAAAATTGCAAATAGAAGGCTTTTAAACTAGACGTTTTCGTAATTATGCAAAGAGTGCTCGTTTATACAGGGAGGCACTTTGGCCGAATGGTTAAAGCGTCAGATTTAAGCTCTGGTCTCGAGAGAGAATGCGGGTTCGATTTCCGCACCTGCCAAATTTTTTATATATTTATTATGAATGTCTTGATGGCTCTACCAGAACAAACGGCTGAGCTCCTTTTTCGACTAACATGGACCAAGCGCAGAAGATGCTGGTTGTATCGCCGGAATTTGTCCAACGCCTTAAGTCGGGCGAGAATACGGAAAAAAATATATTATCACAGCTTGGTGACGAAATGCAAAAAGTTTTAAAGTCCAAATTAACTGATCACGATAAATGGGTGCAGTACAACCAAGTGTTACAAAGATACCTTCATTTTACAAACCAGGCACGGCAGCCAATCAAAATACCTATTGAAACAAGCAGTAACAGCATATCAAATACCATTATTTTATCTACACCTCTCCAAACTTTTAAGAAAAAAGCTGAAGTTTTCCTACTCATTTTGAGTGCCTTAAACGATGTGAGCTGGGATCATAAGGGAACCGTTACTATAAAGGGTGATATTTTACGGGCGTCTAACATAGTCGATTTAGTTCATGAGACTCTGAGGCCTCGAAAAACTATTAATCCACCCGGACGCCTACAGTTTTCTGATTACATCAAAGGCCTTAACGTTGTTCATGTGCTGCTAGCTAAATCTAAACAGCAAAAGAAGCCAACCCCGACTGGTACTACAGGAAAAACCGAAATGGAAACTGATAACTGCGAGTCCGATTTAGAATATAAATTAAAAACATCAGCTACTCATCCAAGTCCACATCAAAAAAGTGCAGTCAGAAAAACGTCGATTAGGAAGCATTTCCAAGAAAGGGCTGTTAGAAAAACACCTCTAAGGCAGAGGTCCTCAACAGCAAAAGCGAATGGAATTCTGGATTGGGAGCGTCTTAAACTTTAAAATGCCACAATGAAATTTGTTCTACGATCCCATGTAAACGAATTCTGATTTTATTACTTGCAGCCTTTTTAATTTAAAATGTTATGCACCTAAAACTACAGTTTTGTAAATTGGCTAGGGGATTTTTAGAAAATAAGACATGCAGCTGTACATTTATTTTTGTATTATTAAGTATTATTCGAAATAAGAACAATATATTTGTTTATTACAAAGTGTTTGTGTTTTTTATTTCTACTCTGCTTTTGTTTTTCACGAATTTGCAATAATTACAAAATCTAAAAGCTAAAATATTAGTATTTGAAGTTATTTTACAGATACAAAGTGTAAAATTTCAATAAATCAATCTACGATTTCATAATGGCGTGACATAATTTAAACATTGTGATTTCTTTTAATATTGAGCGATGAATTTTATAAAAAAGTGTAAAACATTTGCAAAATTATGCTTAGAAATAACTCTAAAACTGTTTTTACATCATTTTCGTTATTATAAATCGTTTTGTAAAACGAATTGTGATAATTTTAAGTGAGATGATGTGTAATTGCATATTTTTATCACTTATTGAATAAAAATGTCGTTTTGTGTATAATTTCAAGTGACATGATGTCCGTTTTTGTGAAATGATGGTGTCAGAAAAATTTTTCAACAAAATTGCGTGTTTTTATTCAAATTTATGTTAATTTATGGTCAACATACGTATATTTCCATCAAAAGTACAAGAACTTCGTAATAAAAATGAACAACGAGCCTACGTAACTGAAATTTTGTTTATCTAAATGATGGTGGCAGAACATTTTTTTAATGAAATTGCGTGTTTTTATTCAAATTTATGTTAATTTGTTGTCAACATACATATATTTCCATCAAAAGTACAAAAACTTCGTAATAAAAATAAACGAGCCTACGTAACTGAAATTTTGTTTATCGAAATGATGGTGGCAGAAAATTTTTTCAACGAAATTGCGTGTTTTTATTCAAATTTATGTTAATTTGTGGTCAACATACATATATTTCCATCAAAAGTACAAGAACTTCGTAATAAAAATGAACAACGGGCCAACGTAACTGAAATTTTGTTTATCGAAATGGTGGCAGAAGATTTTTTCAATGAGGGTTGAATAGAAATACTGTTTTTGTAGAATTTATGTGACGCGATGTGGAAATTGTAACAGTATATCGAAAACCCAACAACAATTTTTAAAATTTAGTCATGCTCAAACATTTCGTCAGTATGGACAGTGCATTCGTAGACCTATAAGGGTATCGTGGTGAGAATAAGCAGTTTATTCCGAATGAAGTGGCGGTTATTTCAGCAGGCGGTAATCAGTTAGCAATTTTTGTTTTAAAACCCACTGCAAATTATGTCACTCTGCCCTATTTCGTTAAAAAAAGGCATAAAGTATTTGGAGCATAGACATCACGGCCTAGCATGAAGTTCTCGGTATATAAATTTTGTTGAATTTGAAACTGAGCTAGCAAGAGTTCTCAAAAAATTTGAAAAAGTGTACGTTAAAGGCCTAAAAAAAGAGGTTCTAAGTTTTCTGAATAAAATCGTCGTGAATCTGGAGGATCTCGAGTGCCCGTCTTTAAAAGTTTTGCGAAAAACTACTGCTGCCGTACGTTGCCTTAATCATAACATCCGCTCGCCGGTGTGTGCACTAGATAACATGCTAATTCTATACGATTGGTGGCGTAATGAATACACTGGAAGTTTAGAAAATATTGCAAACAATCCCGAGTCTCTTGAATGTGAAACGCTATGTTTTTGCTTCTGATCAACCTTCTACAAGAATTGCAAGACAATTTAGTTTGTAACGACAATTATGTAAAAGCACTATATATCCAGTACTTTACTCTAATCAATTTACTCTTTGAAATAAAATAGCCCAAATAGTTTGTAATTAGCAGATATATTGTCACACAATATTTAATAAATAAAAATGTATTTCACAATATTCGACTGTTTTATTATACAAATTAAAACAAGCCGGCTACAAATGGTTTATAATATAAGCATATTATGAAAAAAGTTAATACATACAGATGGTAAAGCACAATCTCTAATTAAATACGTGATAATAATACAGACGGAGAAATAATATTATGGTCTGACATGCGTTTTTACAGCAACAGAGGTCAAAAATAAGAACATTTGAATAATTCCAAAGCATGCTGGTGCTTGCGTTTTCCATGCAGGTTCAGACTGCCAGGAATACGCGTATTTTCAAACAAATTTTAATTTAAAATTTAAAATCGACGCAGAAAATTAAAAATTATAGGCTTGGCAATTTCTCAACTATAAATTTTAAAACCGACAAAATCATATATTCACTGATTTTAAGGAAACGGCTTGCAATTAAATTAATAACGCCTAATTGTAATTCCTTCAGACAAAGTTTAAAATGATATAATGAAATTTGAGCATAAATTTAAACAAGCACATAGACCTATAGGCCATCGAGAAAAGTTTGTTTGAATTTTATAGAGGATCCAACAGCTGCAGGCCAAATCTCTTGTCTGAGATACGACAGGCAACGACCTGTTTGGCCAATTGATAAAAATAACATAATTAATTGCATCAAAACCACGTACGAAACCAGTTTTTTTAAATTATCATCAGGCTTTTAAAACTATAGACTGTGCAATTCCACTCCTATAAACTATAATTCTCAAAAAATATTTAGTTTAAAAATATGGAAGCGTGACAACAGAACAGTGAAATGGCGTTCTGTTCAAACCCTTTAAACCCCGTAGCTCTCCGTGGCCTAGCGGCATAGATCGATGCAACCCAGATGTGGATACGAACGTAGCGGGTTCAAATCCGGATCGGCCAGAGATTTTTTTAAATGAAACATCCATCCTGTGAATGCAAGAGAGAGAGCCAATACCCATTAAGTACAAGAGAGATAAATTCGCCAATTTGAAATTTAAAATGGGTGCTAAATTAAAATTAAAACTGGCAGCCGAGAGAAGTGCGCACGCAGAAAACCAAGATGGCCGACCCCGGAAAGTTTAAATTAAAAAAATGGAACTTGGAAAAATCTGAAAAATTTCAAATTCAAATATTCGCGCAAAAATTGAAATTAAAATGGCCGCCTCGGATTTCGCGAATTAATATAATTATTTACATGTGGTTAATTATCATATGTGTAAAATCAAATTTCTGTAATTAAAATCGCGGATTTAATTAGGGCATTTAATTACAGCATTTGATTGGCGGTTTAATTAGAGCATTTAATTCACGGTTTAATTCGCGGTTTAATTGGATCAATCAATCATATGTGGATTAATTTAATTGAACACTTAATCCAATTAGTGGTGCCCCTATACTACTCGCCCACATAAATTACACGAATTTCTCCCAGTAGCTTCTAGGATACCATTGATTTTGACAACTGTGAGCAAATTGTTTTTCTTCTACGACCTACACTTTCCCACTAGGCTAAATCGAGCACCGTTTTAGGCTTGTTACGTATTGTAAACGGGGATTCCACTGTAACGAGCTCCATAAAATCAAAATATGTCTACACCACAAATACTTTCGACTGCGAAAGTTATACCTTTCATACAGGCACTTTATGGTCAATACACCCAGTAAATCCTGCTGTGCTACAAAACAGTGTTTTAGGACCAATATTCTACTTAGCCTACCCTGCCAACACCCAGGCTCGGTATGCTCTCACTGACGCAAGTATGGCATACTTACAAATATACCTAGATGACGCATCAAGACTAACAACAAGAAATCGACTGTTGTGGCATTTATTCCTTATAGAGACACCTAAGCTCGAGTCATATTAAACAATTAGCAACTTGTTACACAATAAATTGCTCATTAAGACCCCATGGGATGCTCGTTGCAGTGTTCGCCCCTGCGCGTGCCCCACAGCTCAAATGCTTCGGCCAGAACTTAGTCGCGAGGGGGGTTCACAGGTTTAGGGTGCGGTTCGGGGCGGAATGCCACGACGGGGTGTCGATATTGGGTTATTAAGACAAAGTTAAGGGGCGCCACGACCTTTGGAAGATGTTACAATTGATAGATAACTGACGACCGGTCAAAAGTCTACAGCTAATCGCAGTAGCGTTGCGTCGTACTCCAAGGGGGTGTTCCCACGGCACTGGCTTTTACACCTACCTTTTTGGTGTCCTTTCTCCAGTTGCTTAGGCCCTGTACAAACTCAGTTCTTGTCGGTCACAATAATGCACAAATAATTAAAAATGAAAAGCAATACGTAAATTAAAAATGGGTAATCTATTACCATACTAGTTACAGGCCCGAAAGCAAGTGTTCAGGTAGCAAATGCTACAAATTGGGGTTATTAAACAAATACAACACAATAACGCTTATTTAATTTGCCAAATGGCTCACTACAATTCCCGGAGCCAGGCTCCCATAAACTTATGCTGAAGGCTTATATTTGCAATGCTTGACAGTAAATAACGGGTCAGGCAGTTAGCATACGGCCCACAAATAACATATACGACAACTGGAGAGTATAGGAGCTTCGCACGCCACTGTATTATACGCAATTCACTGTTTATTAATACTAGTACAATACCTTACGTCATCGCTAGGGCGCCAAGCAACTGGGTTGTTAAAGTGCTGATGCCGGGAGATCTCGACGTGGAGATTCAACGCTCTGACGATGCTCTCGTACAGAAGAGGGTTGCGATAACAGCTTAGATGCGGCAGGGGTTGAAAGGCAGATAGGGACGGTTGACCAGCTTACTCGGGGAATTGTGGCGGTAAGATCCTTCAGAGAAGTAGCAGGGTGGAGCCAAACGATAACTCACAACTGCTTACCCTGTATATTGATGCTTTGTGTTCGTTCCTGTCGCAAATCCGATGATAATCAGCGAGGAAATGTACACACCGGTGCTTGAAACTTTAAGGGACCAAAAGCACTTGTAACTGCACACAAGTCCGAGGGTACAACACGCCCCTAAGAACTAAAGGGGTTGTTCTTTGTTCTTAAGTTAACTTGCACATCCGTGCGATAGCGAAGCTTAATTTGGACTCCCCTGGGAGGGAACGCGCTGGACGCAGCGTTAATTTTTATCATTGTGTCATGCGTAAAAGTTACTATCGTTGGGCATCTCACTCAGGTGCATAAAGAATCTATTGTTCGAAGTGCTGAATTGCATCGCCCAAAATGTAACGTGCAACAAAGCGCGGGGCTTCCCCCGTGCCTTACGCGCGTCTGGCCGTCGCCGAAATCTGATATTCACGGCTTCGCCTTTTAGATTGAAACTGAACGCAAACTCCATCTGCCAGCGATCTGTTAAGTCACTTAGCGGGGTTTATGCTATGATCATGCGTTACAGCGTTCGTCTCTATATTGAAGCAAATGCCTTATTTAACATACTTTATGCGACAGATGTCGGTGCCTGGCCTGCAAGTGCGTCAAACAGTTAGATCATTAGGGAAATATGCCCGATGGCTTAAATTACCCTGCAATACGCGGGAGAAGAATGCGGAATTGTACATAGATTTTTAACGGGAATCGGAAGTCTTAACAAACTATGGCAAGTTGAGGATGAACCTTGTCCGCAGCTTTTCTGAAATTCAAAAGTTTTCATTGGCTTATTTGTCAAACACTATAGTTCCGCTATATTAATCGGTTTAAAAGTAACAAATTTAGTGAACAGTAAGTAACTACATTTTTCAATGTAGATCTTGCAATTTTTTAAAGCTAGATCGCTAAATTCAGAATTTGCAGAAAATATTGGTGGTAACCGATACATGTTTTTAACGAACGTCCAGTTCCACAAATTTACACAGTGTTAGAGGAGCAAGCGACATGATGACATGACGTTCAATTTATCCTTCGGCGAAAGGAATATCTGTGAGAGACTACATAGTTTTGAGGTTTAAGGTTTGAATATAGTTTCAATGTTTTGTTGCCTGTTGATTGTAGGGAAGAATAACCATCGTTTTGAGACGATCGGTTCTCCTAGGTTTAAGATACAGAGGCAACACCAAGTGATGACTGGAAGCTTCTATGTTCGATGGTGGTGGGAATCGATATCTTGATAGCGGTCATATGAGTGGGTTTGTGAGGTACGGAATGTGTAAATGAATACATTGAATAACATGTCGAACCTTCGCCGTCGATTCGACAAAGAGAATGAAACTCCTGCTCATGTAATCGGCAGATGTTCATTTAATTCTCTGATGATTAAAAATCGCCATCATAAAATAAAACATGAAATCACCAGCCTTCCCACTGAGGGTGAATTTGATTGTTATGAGAAAGTTTACGCAGTTGATAGCAACGGCTGTAATAGGTATAATGATATTGTTGCATTTGACAAAAAATCACAGAGAGCATTAATAGTAGACCCTACGATACGGTTTGAAACGTACAATGCAGACCAAGACGAAAGAGTACAACGTGAAAAGCAATTTATTTGTGAGAGCTGCAGTAAATCGCGTAATAGAAGATACAGTAAAAAATATGAGAAAAGACAATTCGACGCTTATGGCCGTTGGTTCGGTGCTCGAGGAACTATTTCGAAGAACGTTTTCGAATTTTTTACCACATTTTGATTAAAAAAGAAGAAATTAATAGAAAATTTAGAATCTGTATTAAGCGATTCAATTCATATAATCCACCACCATATTTATGGTTAGAATTATTATAAATAGTGTAGTCCAGTCGTTGAAGATAAAAATATGCTATTACCTCACAATTTTTTAAACCTAGATCGATTTTTATGAAAATTTGGAATTAAGTTCATCTTATTCTTAACTTCAAAACTGATATATGTCCGAATTGCGCATTTTGTTTTTAAGCGGTGAAACAACTCCTTCGTAAAAAAAATTAAAAAAATGCAGGTCTAACCATTTTATGGATTCACACCTTATTTAATTATGTAGAATAAAGTGTCTTTTGTGTTCTAGAACATGATTTACGATGTATTCAAAATTTTCAATCTTTAAACCTCCCTCCTATTCCTAAATTAATTAAAAAATATATATTATATATACGCGTGCCCGCGGATTGAGTGCACATAAGGTGTAAATGGCAAAATTTTTTTGAGTTAGATGCTAATATTCTGGGAATAAACTCCTGCTTGTTCTCAAACTAAGATTTTGAGAAAATCGATCAAATTAATTAATATAAAGGGTGTTTTTAGAATTGAGCTTTAAAAAAATGTCAAGAGTAAACTACCATTATTAAAAGAGATAACAAAAAAAGTATTAAAGAAAGTTGTTTAGAATTAGGAGTAATGTCAGGCTCTCAATTTTCAGACAAATCGACCTACTTTGATTTAATTTTTTAAAAATTTTTTATACCAACATACCTTTTATCGTGGCCGCAGAAGGCACTCTATGGTTTTTTTAAACATCTTAGTTCGTGAACCAGTTACAGTATCTCTTACAGCCACGATAAAAAGTATGTTGGTATAAAAAAAAAATTAAAACTTAAAGTAGTCCGATTTCTCAGAAAATGTCCTTAATACTTTTTTATCTCTTCTAATAATGGTGTAAAGTGTTGCAACCCTTATGTTAGGGGCTGCAACCCTTATGGTGGTCTTAGGGGTAGTTTTCCCTCTTAGACCACAAATTTCGCTTCTTCGGAGGTTAACTCGATCGCTGAACCCTGCTCTTAATTTAGGGGTTGTAAAGCCTAATTTCAATAAAATAAAACGCCAAAGAATAATATAACAATATATTGAAAAACAAGTATCAATTCTGCCCAAATACAATGATAATTCGCCCAAACGGCTCTGTGCTTAAATTGCTATAGTTTCGTGAATAGAATGGATCGGAATTACGCTTAATTTTTATGACATCAATTTACTTTGGAAGGGAAGAATAAACATAGCAGCCCTGGTTAATAAAATACACATAAATGACTGACCTTTGTCCAGGTGCCGTTGCTAGAACTTGGAGGGTGAATGTTAATTTTATTTATTTGCGGTACGCCCGAATTGACTTAGGTAATTTAAATATGTTCGGCTAGATTTTAGATCCCCTGGTTGTTGTTCCTTTAATGTTGAGTGGCTTGTCACAACACTGGCTCACATAAATTTTAAATAGAACTTTCAATTTTAACTTAGGTTATTTCGCCCGGCTCGCGGCATGGCGCCGGGACGCGGTACGCCCGAAAGCGGCTTTCGCCGGTAATTAGTTTATTATCTCGCGGGATACGGGAAGACTGACTGTCCAGTTCGCGTTCCCCAAAAGGTAATTTTCTTTCGGGACAAAAACGAATGTCTTTCGTACTCTCCCGTTTTGCCAGATAGCATGCGATTGCAAATTCTGCATATCCCACGCGGTTTTGCACTGCCTGCCAATTCGGCACTTCTTTATTCTGAGTAAGCTCTTGGTTAATTAACACCGGATGTAATTCAACCGCTTCGTGGATTATAACGATGTAGTCTTTTCGTTCTTAACAAATGAACTTTTGCGTTCGCGACAAATGTAATTTATGCAGAGGCGGCTTTGATTTATTTTTCCTCCTGACAACTTAAAATCTATAATGTTTATAATTATAACGAAATTTCTTACGGGTTGTTACACTACTCCCTGCTTTTTAAAAGTAGGCATGTCCTTATGGACATGTCTGCTTTTCTTAACAAAACCCGTGACTTGTAAGTGAATTAACTATTACTTCTGATTATATTGACTCATTTTCCTTACTTTATTGCCCTAAAGTGTCTTTATGCTTCATACCGTGTTTTGCGCTCACTTGTTTTTATTGCTCTGCTTTGTGACGCAGTTGACTTCGCACTACACTCTTTTTTAATATGATTTGTCCACTGATTTTGTTTTAATACTCTGCTTTTGAAACACTCCCGCACTTCGCGTTTCACAGCTATGTTGACGTAGGGTGTCATCCTTCGGCTGCGGGCTGCTGATTTTCGGCTCGGTCTTCTTTCTTCTGATAATTGGTTTACTTCCTCCTCTGCATTATCCTATTTTTCTATCTTTTTTATTCGTGTTGTCGCCTTTATAAATTTGTATTTTATTTTTCGCACCTCTTCTTGTATTTATTTCGGGCTTCATTATTAATATTTATTATTTCTTTGTATCGACTATTTATTAATGTTATATTATTATTTGTATCTATTCGTGTTCATATTTATGTATGCTTGTGTTATTAATTATTTTATTATTTATTAATGGTTGTGTTTGGAATTTATTTCCAATGGTAAGGAAAAAGGAAGGTGCAACAGA
The DNA here is from genome assembly GCA_940337035.1 of Agriotes lineatus. NCBI lineage: Eukaryota > Metazoa > Arthropoda > Insecta > Coleoptera > Elateridae > Agriotes > Agriotes lineatus. The sequence goes on from OW679203.1 coordinate 82,684,321, forward strand.
GGCTATTGTTGCAGGCATGACGGCCTCCAGAGTAAAGGATAATTAAGGGTTGGAAAACTGTATAAATGGCTGATTTTATTTAATGTTGAGGTGAAAATTATATCTTCCTTCTTCGATTACTAAGGTTTGAATCGTTGCTTTATTTATTTGTGATATTACTTCTGCTTTCCCATGGTACATTAGCTGAGCCTTTTCAAAGGCGTGTCTTGCACTAATCCCATACTATTTCTTCTTAATTGACAATGACTATTGTAATTATATTCACATGAAATTTCTGAATTTAAGCTAATTTACTTTTCTTCCCATTTTACTGTAGCATAATATTTCTTTGTATTCCTTTTTATTGCTGCAGTTACTATAACTTTTGAATAAGATTGATCGTCTTCATTGTGCGATCCTCATTCGCATTTGGCGTCTTCGGTTACTTTACCTACTGCGCTTCCTATTGCTGTAGTGGTACCATTATTATTTTTCTTATTACTTCATTATAAATTCTTATATTTTCGTATCTATGTACGCTTCATCATTCTTCTTGTCCTGGTGCCTTAATAACGGTTCGCTGACCCTCGGCTAATCTTGAGGACCTTAAATGCATCTCACATTGGGGTATTTTCCTGGTGCCTTAATAGCGGTTCTCTGACCTTCGGCTACTTTTAAGGAACTTTAATGCATCCCATATTGAGTTATATTTCATGTAACCTCTACCAAAAGTGCGTAAACTTTATATTGCTTAAAAAAAATCTTCTTCAACGAGCCATAACTCCCTTTATTTTAGACCTAGAGCATTCATAAAAAAGTAATCTCTTTGTTGTTCTATAAGCTTTATTGTCGGGTATTACAACTTATTTCATAGAAAGCCAAGTTTTCGACTTATTCGCGAAAAACCGTCCAAAACCATACATTTTTATCACGAAAAATCTAAGTTTTCAATCGCGAATAGCTCAAAAAATATCGATCTATCGAAAAAACTTTATAGAACAGTTTGTACTTAGAATTTGTTCCTGTCTTCATTTCCGAGGATATTTTGAGTAAACACATTTCTACTCCCAAGAAGGGGTGGCATCCACTTTCAGGGCAAAAGCGCATATCGGGGCTATGTCAATTTTGCTCTTTGACCGTCAATCGGTCAAGGTTCAAAGAATTCGGAGCGGAAAACCTTTAACGACTGGACTAGTTTTAAATCAGCAAAATTTGTCTGTGGCTAGATAAGTATACGATGTTGCAAAGCAACTTGCAAAATGCAAGCGGCTTCACTTTGTTGTAAATAAAGTTGTTTCTGTCTCTTCAAAATAACAAATACACTTTAATCACACCTCAACTTTTGCTCAGGCTATTGCTCAGGGAGAAAGGGGGTTTCGATCAATACGACGTACTTTACAGCGAGATACTGTCACAATAGAGGTTCATTATAATAAAAATAAAGGGAGGATATGAGCGCCAAAAATTTCTTTCATAGAATGGGGAAGAAACTTTTCGGGCGGATCTCGTAGAAATTCGAAGTCAGAGGACCGACGCTTTACTTCTACGGTCTTGCGCGACGTTCCAGCTACTTGGGGACCTACCTTGGTTAGCCTGCTAGCCTCGCCGGTTACCTTGCAAGTAATACATCCAAAAGAAAAAAGTATCGCATGTACATAAATATAAACATATAAAGTTCGGGCACTTCACTCCATGGAGGAACATGGCCTGAGACAAGAAGAATCAGGATCTACGAAATATATCTTTCCGAAACCCAGTCACATACAGCCGAAAGGTCTCACCGTCTCGTCGAAGTCTGTGCAGATGGTTAAAAAACAGCGCAGATTGCTGGCCATCGAAGAGATTTTATCAAACGACTCTCAAAAGACCTGTCTGTCGCAATTTGTTAATTAAGGGGCGACTTCATAATCAAATTTAAAGCTTCATTAACTAAAGTGACATTAGAATGAGCACATTGTCATGTGCTACATATTCCATCATGCACATTCTAACATTACTTTAGTTAAAATTACATTTAAAATTGATTATAAAATCGGCCCTAAGTGTTTATCTGATTTTTAAATTGTTGAAATGCGCTGAATCATAGCTTTTGCATGGTTTTTGTATGCTTCGTGGAAATTTGAAGTTGGAATTTCTTTGCACCATTATGTGAATTTTGTTTAAGGATGTTAAGTTATTTCGACGTCAAGATGTCGGATTAGCAGTGTATCTGGAAGCCGACATTATTCTTAGACTTGATTTCGTAATATAATTTCTCTGCTGTCCTGGTGTGATTAAGCATTTCGACGACCAGTTTGATTGCCTTGTGTGAAAGGTCTTGTTTCCGTTGTGGTGTATCGAGCCGCTGTGCTTATTTTACGGTTATTTATCTACTCCAATTCGATTTTTGCTATTTACCAAATTTTATTTCACCGACCAATATTGCTTTCAACAGAGGCGCGCCAAGCTTACTCAAGTATTTAGTTGCCTGTTTAAATGTCATTTAACGATATTTATAAATTTGTCCAAGTCATTGCGTGCTTCTGTTATTTACAATTATTTGTTACGTTCACCGTTTTGCAGACCGATGTATGCTAGTTTACACTAGTATTAATTTAAAGTTACTGTTTCCATACTGGGTGCACTTTATGGTGTTAAAATTTGCAATTTGTGAGCCGCGCACCGCTTGAACTCCACTCAAAACTTGCAATTACTAAAATGTGGCGGGATGGCAACATGTAAATTTTAAATTATTAAAATTATTTGTTTGAATGCCTTTCTATTTTTTTATCATCAGTTGAACCACTTGTTACAGATTTAGAAGCTCGAAAAAACGATGTCTTGAAAAACGTGATACGAATTTTCTTCATTATTAACGGCTACTTTCCCGTCTTATCTGTCACCGCTTCCATTTGATTGATTGTTATGATAATTGTATTGAAATTTGTAGGCGATGCAATAAGCAATAATCCCACCGCTGCTGTTCCACTAAAAAACCATGTGTCTGTACCATTTAAGGTAATTGGATAGAAATTAACCTAATGTAATTTTATGTTCACAATGGCTGATCTGTACGTAGAACTGTATCCAATATACATACTATCAATGTATTTAGGCTTGGCAACTTTTACCGTTGCTGGGTCACCAGGAAAACGGCATTTAAGACGTATAAAATTCTGTAGCTTCTATAAATTAGGTTTTCTTGCATTACATTCGATTATATTGTGTTTATCTGTTATTACGGAGTTGATTTACCTATGTACTTTCTCATCAACAAGGTTCAGAGTACAGTACAGTACTACTGTATTTAGACGGATTTGATATAGTGCTACATAGGGGAATTTTTCTTATCATGGTTGTTAATAATGAATTTCACGGTTTAATACTAATGGAAATATGGAAGAAAATTATGGAAATTGATTCTGTCCTTAACCGCTGGGCTTTAATAAATGCACATGAAAGGGCTAGAACACATTACATCAGCATAATCTTGTTTGGACTAGTGTCAATAACAGTGCTCTATACGTCAATGTATCTTCTATTTTCTGACAGCCTTCTGCAAACTGTTGGAATCATTGCTTACTTCGTAGAAGCAGCTTATCGATACACTATAAAAGCGCTATTCTGCTGTCATATTTGGTCAATTCGCAGCAGATTGATGTTGCTGAATAAAGTTTGTACGGCGTATTCATTTTCTAATATTAAAGAAGGCAGTGAAAGTCATGGTGATATTGAGTTAAATTTTGTGCAGGTTTTAATTCAGCATTGTCGTCTGATCGACAATGTTAGAACTATCAACAAACTTTATACACTTCCACTTCTGTTTAACTTGGGAATAGATTTTTACATGATTGTAACTCAATTGTTTGCTTTAATTAGGTTGGCTTGTTTACAAGATTACAGTTCTGGAAGTCTTTATTACCTTTTGATGTTGACAGTGTTTTATGTCTCTGATATTATAATGCTTGTAGTTACATCTGGAAGTTTAAGGAATCAGGTAAGAATATTTACAATGTGAGCTCACTCGTTTGGCTTTTTAATCTTTCGAAAACGACATAGTCTAGCTGATCTAGTTTAAGAAATTAAAAATAGTAATTTATGCTAACTTTAGGAAAACACCTTAAGGAAAACTATTACAAAGACTTGGTTGAGAGAGAAACGCTGTAACTTGGACCTACAGGTAGGATTTTATTATAAACAAGTCTAAATATAGTTCTGAGGACGTTTTCCTACAGAAAAGAGCATTTTCCTTGCAATTTCTTCATTATGACCTAAAAATTACTGCTGGCGGATTTATGACCATAGACTATAGTCTACTATTCACAGTAAGACCAAATGTGAAAGATATATTGTCGATTTACATGCTTGTGTTTTTTAGATGGTCGGTGCCATGTGTACTTACTTAATAATACTCATTCAATTCGATGCTGCTTTGCTGCGCAACGGAAACTGGTGTGTTATCAAGGCTATTATTCAATGAGACTGTTGTTATATATAAATATTTCTAAAGGAATGTATTAAGGTAAACATAACATAAATATGGTTTTACTTCAAGCTGTATTGTGCTCCTTATTAAATTTAAAAAAAGTGTTTTCAATGTTATTTTTATGTAGCGAGTAGATGATTATGTCGGTCGTCGTTGTGACGTATGGTGAGAAATCCGGGATGTATCGGTCGGGCATGAAATGGGGTTCTCGCCAGAACGATTTCTCTCGGCGAGAGGAACTTCTAAATATGAGTAACGTAATGCATCATTTCTGACATGCTTAGTTTACTTCAAAAATTCACGTAACTGCACTCTACTCACATATGATATATCATATGAAATCGTCGGTCCCAGCTGAAGTCTGAAACCGCAACAAACAAACCTAAGGATTTTGACAGCTCATTATGTCACGCCATAAGAAAAGCAGATGTTCGTCGTCTATGGTACAATTCCACATGAAGTAACAATATTGACAAGCTATTCGCTTAAGGCTTTTCTATGTACCCAACGGGATGCCCTCGAGACTTAAGTCAACTTAAAATGCGGTAATTTGTCACAACGTATATCGATTAACTCGTAAAAAATATGCGTTGTGGCAATAATTCACAACATATATTGTGTATTAACAAAACATACTCTACTTAGTTCGAAATATGGCACTTAAATGGCGACAAAGAACTCCAAATCCGTGGAAAGATTGACCGATGACGGAGTTGTCCTCAAGCGCTGAAAACATGTGAGCTGGTCTTAAATAAAGTAAACTAAGTTGATCTACGAGCGATATAATGAAAGATTTTGTATGGCTGTGTCTAAACAGGGCATCGTTTTATATGTGATGGAGAGACGACAGGCTTTATTCAAATATCCGACCAGCAAGGGTCGAAATAAAATTCCACTGCATGCACAACGAGAGGAGAAATCTTAGACTTATAGACTGGTTAAATCTGACGTCGTCGCAAGATATCAAAATTGGACGGTAAGATTACCAAAATGGCGGCTACACTGCATAAACTTGCAACAGTCAAGTCACGCCCTTGCGTACAACAACCTAACGCTCTATTCTGGCTACCGGTTGGCTAGCACTAACCCGTACCTGCGCGAGGAAGTTTAGGGTACCCCTTTTCAGCGTACATGAAAATGCAGCGGAGATGTATATTATTTCCAAATTGAACTAATAGCACATCTGGATGTCTTTTATCTCCAATCTTTATTTCTAACACATTTGCTGTTCTCTCTCTTCCAACAACTATAAAGCTACAGGAGCTTTAATCTAGTTTTATTAGCATTTCTAAATTCTGTCCATTATTTGTTAGCTCTAACAGGCCATGTTCAATTAAAATATTCAGACAAATACTAGATAAATATTTTTTTCACCTATCCTTAAGATTCCTTTTGAAATATTGCAGTTATCTTCGTTCCAAATATTAGAGTAATTTTTGCTATATCTGGCTAAACTAATATTACTTTGAAATGTGTTTCTAAGGTTACTTAAATATTATATTATAATTTAATATCTTAAGCACCTCAAAGTACAATATTATATAAATGTTTCCCAAACACCAACCCTACAATATTGCCATGAAATTATTACACAAATATTTTAAAAATGTTTTTGGCAAATATTTTGTGTTTATTTCCATGTAATGTTAATATAATCATACTTTTATTTGCAAATATTTAAATGAGATTTTTACTCTACAGATATTACCGAAATGTAAAACTAATATTATATAAATATTGCGTGCTGCCTGGGTTATGAGAGTAAAGTTTAACATAACTTACTTCACAGTTAACGTTTTTTTCAATGTGCAAAATATTATTAGACATGTGAAAACCGTCAGAATTAAAGAGATGTTCATAACTTAATAAAATCGAGTTACGATTTGACCACTGCCGCGAAAAATTGTCTGCTGTCGCGTTCAACCCAGTGCCTTTCCAAATCAGCATAATTCAATTTGAAGCATTATTTAGAACATCAAATTAGTTAAAAGTGCAAATAAACCAGTGAAATCCACACAAGCGAGGAGGTTATCGGCCGCCCGGAGCCGATAACCAGTATCTACCGCAACAGCCGTGCACTGTGAGTTCATTTGTTATTTATCATAATTTGTAATGGCTAACACTAGAAACTGTCAACATATTGACCCAAAGTTAAATATTAATAATCTAAACACTGATCTCCCGACGCTTTACAAGCAAATAACAGAACAAGCCTTACACGAAATCTTACCTAACGAAAACATGCAGACAGAGGACTGCTTAAATAGTTCAGAATTTCAAACCCCTAAACGACCACCTGCATCACCTCCAATCACAATTTATAACAAACGATATCTTTTTGACTCATCAACGCTGCAATCTAAAAATAAATATAATCAGCTAAATAGTCCTCAAGCTCAAGACAGCTCCAGTTCTCAAAGAAGCGAACCTGAAGAAGTGAAACCAAAAATACCGCCAATCTATTTACATGAAGCAAGCAACTATCAGGTAGTAATACAAGATATTCGGAAAATAGTAAAAAACGACTTTTCAACCGCATACAAGGGCCAAACCCTACGCATTAACTTAACTGCTATTGAAGACTACCGGAACCTAACAAAATGGTACGAAACTGAAAAATTTCAGTATCACACTTTTATGAACAACGATAGCCCAAATCTCTGTGTCATTATAAGGGGCCTACCAACATCACTTAGCGAAAAAGATATATTTGATGAGCTTACAACTAAAAAATTCGAAATAATTAAAGTAACCCGTCTTTTGAATAGGGACAAAAACCCCACTCCCTTATGTGCCATCGAACTTAAGAGAAATACAAATAATAACAAAATATTTGAATTAACAAGACTCTGTTATTGTGTCATCACCGTGGAACCGAGAAGAAAATCAAGAGACATCCCACAGTGCACAAGACGCCAAAGGTATAGACATACCAAAAACTATTGCCGCCTCCAACCCCGCTGTGTTAAGTGCACTGGTTTACACCACTTCTCAGAATGTTCAAAAACGAAAGATAAATCTGTTCCACCAACCTGTATCAACTGCGGCAAGGAACATACTGCCAATTATAAAGGCTACGAATACTACGCACGAATTAAAGCAAATCTGCTACATTCCCAAACTCCTAATACACCACATCATCCTCCACAGAACAGCAGACCAACCCCAAACGTCAATCCACGACAAACTTCAACCGCTAATCCTAATTCCTATGCTGCTAGAGTTCAATACAACAATCCTAACGTCGATACAACAGAAACCAATGATCCATTCCTAGCAATAATCACAGCAATCCTTCACAAACTTATAGAAATCATCACTCCCCACCTTTCCAAAATTAAACAATTTATTATTTCCTTGCTACCTTCTATACTTGTCACCAATGGCAACTAATTATCGAGCTTTAAGCAGCTTAACACTCTGCAACTGGAATGCAGACGGACTTAAAAAACAACGCAATATGTTTATCTCTTTTCTTGAGCGACACAGCGTTGACGTAGCCTGTGTTAGTGAAACACATTTAACTAATAACGAAGCTTTTCGTATACCAGGGTATAACATATATAGGCAAGATAGGGAATGTCCAACAGCCGCCGGAGGGGTAGCCATTTTTGTCAAACGACAGCTAATTCAAACGCACCTACAACCAAAAAACCTAGCTACTCTAGAAACAACTTCGATTAAACTGAACCTGTGCAATAACACCTTTGTAAACATAATCGCAGTCTATAAACAACCAAATCGACGCCTCGAAGCAGAAGACATACACAAAATTTTTACCACAAATGAGCCCACACTACTGATCGGGGATCTAAATTGCAAACACATCACGTGGGGATGTAAAGTAAGCAATCCGAATGGAGAAAGGCTTCTAAATTTCACATCACAAACGGCTGCACTTGTCCTCGCACCGGAAAATTGGACACACTTTCCGTATCGGCAAGATCATCAGCCAGATATTCTGGATATTATCGTCAGTAAAAATTTTACAAAACCAATTTTTCAAACCGTCCTTCCAGAGTTAGACTCCGACCACTCACCAGTATTAATAACTTTCTTCAATACACCCAAAATTAACCCTGAAATTCCTAGATTAATAAATGGCCGTATCGACTGGGACACATTTCAAGAATCTATCGTTCACAATTTAATATGCCCAACATCAATAAACAAAACGACAGAAATCGACTCAGCCATCACTACACTGAACTCAATAATTAAAGCCTCCGTCTATACAGCTACTATTAAGCACAATAATAAGAGAAGACATCGCCATGAACCACCATCCAACATCTTAAAACTAATCAAAGAGAAAAATAAAGCTCGTCAGGAATGGCAAAAAAATAGAAATCCTGCAACGAGGCGACAACTGAACCAACTGTCTCATCAGGTGAAGTGGGAACTAGACAACTACCGAATTTCAACATACAGTAAATGTATAGCGGAACTAGAACCAAAAGATCCTACAATGTGGTCAACTATTAATCGTATATTACGTCAACCTCAAACTAATGCTCCCTTAAAAGTCGACGGCATCTACTACTGCAGCGATCAAGATAAATGCAATAAGTTTGCTGAACACCTTTCCTCAGTTTTCGAAACCAGATTGGATATTAGTAATCAAAATCTTGACGAACACATAGACGATCATCTCGACACTATATTCCCAAAGAAACCAAACCCAATCGAGCCAACAAGTCCTAGGGAACTAGCCAACTTGATTCAACAGCTTCCCTTAAAAAAAGCCCCCGGACATGACACGATCCCCAATATCATTTTTAAAAAACTGCCAGCCAAAGCTCTAGCCTTTTTAGCAACAATATTTAATGCTTGCATGCGAATGAGTTATTTTCCAATCACATGGCGACATGCCATCATATTACTTTTTCACAAACCTGGAAAAAATCCAAATGATCCAACCAGCTACAGGCCCGTAAGTTTGTTATGCACTCTTTCCAAGTTGCTCGAAAAACTAATTCTGAATAGGGTTAACAAGTTTCTGAAGAGGAAAGAATGTATTCCGCCTTTTCAATTTGGATTTAGAAAGAACTATTCCACCCATCATCAATTACTACGGTTAGTCGAAACCATAGAGAAGGGTTTTGAAAATAAACAACACACTTTAGTAGCCTTCTTGGATTTTTCCCAAGCCTTTGACAGGTTATGGATAAAAGGTTTACTTTTCAAACTTTTACAAGCCAAACTTCCCGACTACATTCTATTACTCTTAAAGTCGTTTCTATCTAATAGAACATTTGCCGTTCGAATCAATTCTTGTTATTCTTCAAGCTTTAACATCAAAGCAGGGGTACCCCAGGGTTCAATATTGGGTCCAATTTTATTTAACTTATATGTGAATGACATACCCACTCCACCTAACACTGTTCTAGCAATATTCGCGGATGATACGGCGATAGTCACCCAGGACTGGTGCGTAAACCAGGCTGCCCAAACCCTACAACAGAGTGTTAACGCTATTTCGAGGTGGTGTAACCAATGGAGCATCCAACTTAATCCTGCAAAATGCGTAACCAAGATTCTTACTCTTCGGAGACCCACTCATCCTTATAATATAACAATCAATAACTCCGTAATCAAATGGAACCCAAATGATTCATCGGTTAAATATCTAGGAATTCACCTTGGCAAAAGATTGAGTTGGAATCTTCATATTAACAAGAAGCTAAATGAGGCGCATGTAAAACTTGTCAAATTATATACTTTGATCAACAGAAGATCTCAATTACGTCATCAAACCTCGGTGCTACTATACAAGTCAATTCTAAGACCAACCATCACTTACGGCAGCCAAATTTGGGGCTCAACTTCAAAAACCAACTTGAAGAAACTGCAGAACTTTCAGAATAAAGTCCTCAGAATTGCTATTAACGCCCCATGGTTTGTCAGAAACACACACATACATGATGAACTCGGCGTGCCTTATATCGAAAACTTCATCAGCGCAACCACCCTAAATTTTTTCGAAAAAATCCAAACTTGCCCAGCAGCCAGCCACTATTCATTGGGAACAAGAAATATCCACACCCGATTGAAAAGGAAGCTAACGTGTTCTTTCCCAACGCGTAGCATTCTATTAACTAAATAAATTAGTGACAGGGGGCCCTTTAGGGTGACCTCAAACTTGCGAATGTAATGTTAGGTTATTCTATGTAAAAACAGTTATGTATAGCATCCAGTGTGCTGATCTGACTAATATAATAAATTTAAAAAAAAAAACTTAATAAAATCGTAAAAAGTCAAATGGTTATCTAAAATTCGAAATTTGTTTGGGTTAAAACATTTTACTCCACACTGATTTTTTTTTATGTGAAGAATATTAAGTCATGCACAATTAGGCCAAGCACTAAGTATTTTTGCCTGGAAGTTTTTCAAATTGGAAATATAGCACAATTTCATATCCTGAATAACATACTAAATTTCCGATCTCGGTTCGTGTTCGCTCGCTCCGCCATCTTGCAAAAATGGTATACAAAATCAGTTTTTTATAGTATTTCTTTTTCAATATTTCCTAGAAAACAAAATAATTGTTGTAAGAATTGTGGAAGATCATAATTCTCTACAAGTTTCGTCTAAAAATGTTTGTTGCGAAGTTAAAGTTTTAGCGCTGATTTTATATGAATCAGAGTTTATTTCTTCAAATTCATGCAAAATGGTACTTGTTACTGATTTGTTATTAATTAATTATTTTGTATACTAATATCTGAGCTCTCGAAGTAAACAAGTACACACAGTAACGCAATGATTGCATTGGGCAAATATGCACCTGGTGTGGCAAACAAAAACACGAGAAGTGCAAAACGATTTCCTCAATAAAAAAAAGCGAGCTGCTCGCAAATGCAAAGTTTACAGGTTGAACAAGCAGTGGTAGATAACATATCATTGTTGCACGCTTTTAACGGTGTTGATAACGTCTGCGATCTTTTGTTAAGGAAATAAGTTCCGCAATATTCTTCAAAATTCCGAGGAATCGAGCCAGACTGTAAAACTGTTCAAGGAAGAAAGTTTAGATTTCGACACCATTGCTGCAGCCGGAGAACAATTCTTAACTACAATGTACGGAGCTTCTAAAAGAACAGGCTTTTAGATTTGCTCCGGTACCAATATTCCGCCAGATCAGTTAGAAAAAAACAATTGAAATCTTGCTCCACTACCACCTACAGGAGCAGTATGAAGTTCAGACTTAGTACGGTGTTTCAAGAACCTAGAAGAATGGGGATGGAAGAGAGGTAAAACTGGAGGTATTCCAGTTAGAACAACTAAAGGCTTAGGCAAGCTCAGGATGTGGCTGCAGAAAGACAGGTTTCTGCAACAATTAAGCAAAAAATTGGGTTTTCTGGCATTTTTAGGGATTTCGAGAAAGATGAACAAATTGAAACTGTCATTAAAAAACTAGCGGTATATGAAGATGTCAAGAAAGGTGATTCGGAAAAGAAGAGTATAGAAGATGATATTCATCCAAGCACTATAAAAGTCGAAGTAAATTAACCTGGTCTGTCTAAAGCAGCAACCCGAAGAAAAGTATAAAAATCCACCAAAATCACTGATGTAATGTTACAGGCCGAAATCGACGTTACGACACGTTAATGAAGGAATTACAGAACTCACCTTAACTGTACCTTAATTTGTTTGTAACAGGCTAATTTCTCCAGCTCAGACATTAGGGAGAAGGGCGGTTTGCTACAAACGATACCAATTAGGGCCAGGTGATGATCACTAAAGTTGTTAAATGCCAGGCGCCACCACGTTACTGTAACTAAATAGGGAAAAACATAGGTGGGCTCATTATGAAAGTGGAAGCAACGTTTCTGATTCAGCCTTGGCAGTGCTTTAACGACCATCTAACCAACAGCTGTCCAGGACTTACCTTAATCGCATTTGCTTACACCTGACTGAATTCCTTTACAGAGGAAAATACACAAAATAACACATGCAAATATATTCTTTTTAATTTAATTAAACCAGCTCAGCATTACATTTGCTATACATGGTTGAGTTGTTTAATATTAAAATTAACAGAATTAACTGGCGAGGACAGTGTAACAGATTTACACCCCTCTGTGGATAATACATAGTACTATATCTAAAACATGGGTTGTGATAACTAGCATTTACAACAGATAGTCCTGAGGTAATTTTCTTTTCAGTCTGTTGTGAATGTTTTTCTGACCGATATTATAATACGCAGCACTGGGACACTCGTTAATGTTGGTAAAGAACTTATCACACACTTGATCAATGAATTTCGCAATCGTAGGGATTTGTAGTTCTCGGTGTAGTTGTTCATTTCTCACGAACCAGGGTGCACTAGTTGAAATTCGTAGCACCTTATTTTGTAACACTTCTAGTTTATTTTTATGTGTTTTGTTTGTATTGCTCCACACTGCACAAGCGTATGTTATTATGGGTCTAAGTATAGATTTATATATTAATAGTGTGCACTCAGTACGTAGGTGTGATTTTCTGTTTAATAAAGGATATAATAGTCGTAGTCTTACGTAACACTCATTAACCTTTTTGTTAATGTGGTATCCCCATCCTAGTCTGGTATCTAGGTATACCCCCAAGTATTTGATAGCATTGTCCCTTGCATTCCATTCTACCCTAGTTTGGTTTAAGTGTATGTCCGGATGTGATCTAATTTGTTTTAGGGTTAAAATCTTGACCTGGCATTTTTGTGTGTTAATTTCGAGCTTCCAATCATCAAGCCATTTACTAATGATATTAAGTGCATCTTGTAAGTAGTTTACGGCTGTTTCTAGGTTCTCACTCTGCGTTATAACTGCGGTATCGTCAGCATAAGTGGCCAACATGGATGTATTTGTTGATTTTAGATCGTGGGTGTATATATTAAAAAGAGTGGGCCCCAGGATGCTGCCTTGTGGAACTCCAGCCTGGATTTTTCTAGTGGTGGATAATGTTGAATTTATTCTTACCGCGAAAGTACGATTTTCAAGAAAAGAGGTAATAATTGTGATTAGATAATCTGGTATTTGAAGTTGTATGATTTTGTATTTAAGACCTTCCAGCCAAATTTTATCAAAGGCATTTTTTAAATCGAGAAAACCTATAACCGTGTATTGCTTATTTTCAAAACCTTTTTCAATTGTTTCAGTTATTCTTAGCAATTGGTGTGTGGTGGCGTGCTTTTTTCGGAAACCGAACTGGTGGTGTGGGATTATGTCTCTGTCGATAAGGATTGCTTCTAATCTCTTGTGGATTACTTTTTCGAGTAGTTTAGAGATGGTTGACAATAAACTAATCGGGCGGTAGTTCTCAGGTATATGTTTGTCTTTTCCATGTTTGAGAAAAGGCATTATGTGTGCGTGCTTCCAAGTGTTTGGAAAATATCCAAGTCTCAGGCAGGAATTAAGTATCGTTGCCAAGTAAGCCAGTGGTTTTTTTGTAAGGTGTTTTAAGATGTCATTAGTAATTAGATCTGGCCCGGGGGATTTTTTGGTGCATAGTTGTTTTATGTACTCGCTAATTTCTCTGGGTGAGGTAGGTTCGATATGCATAGGACTTGGACTTACATAGTTGCTGTTTGTCTCACTTACTTGCCGTATGGTCATTGTTTCATTTGCTGCTTCTTTTGGGGTAAAAGTTTGTTCAAGTTGTGTTGCAATTGCATTGGCTTTCTCTTCGTCTGTTATGTGGTAAACATCGTTGATTTGTAAAGAGTGAATAATGTTGGGTTGCCTGAGTAGTCTTTTCGTAGCTTGCCACATCGTAGCATCTCTTGGCCTTAATTCTTCGATATGTTTGTTATATAAACTGAGACGATATTTGTCGAGTTCCTGTCTGACCCTGTGTGTTAGTTGGTTGCAGAAAGTTTTTAGGTGTGGTTGCCGTCTTTGTTGCCATTTGCGTCTTATTCTGTTTTTAAGTTTGATTAGGTTTAGTATTTCTGTAGGAGGCTGTATTTTGTGTGATATTTGTCTTTGTTTAATAGGAGTTGTGGCTTGTTGAACACTTTCTTTAATTGCTTCTGTGTATTGGTTCACTGCCACATCAATATTCTCCCAAGTTGTTATGCGCTCAGGTGGCTTTAAAGTTTTGTCTAATTGCGCTTGGAAGAGATCCCAATCTGTTCTTCAGTTTATTAGTTTCGGAAATGGAGGTTTATACTGGGGGAAAGTGAAGAAAGATATTGTAATCGGTAGGTGATCCGAATCTAATTCATGCTGAACAACTTGATAAATGGGTTTTGAGAAATTTTTGTGCAAAACTACTCCTAATATATCAGGTTGGTGGTCCGGTCTATAGGGGAAATGTGTATATTCGTTAGGAGCCGATACTTGTATCCCATGCTTCGCTAATATATCGTTTAGTCTGAAGCCGTTTGGGTTTGTAACTCTACACCCCCAGTTAGTGTGCTTGCAGTTTAGGTCACCTATGATTGACACTGGTTTGGTAGTTTGAAATATTTCGCAGATGTCTTCTTCAGAGATTTTCTTTTTCGGTTGTTTATAAGCACAATAAACATAGAGTTGCGGATCATTGTACGTTTCGAGACGAATTGCTACACATTCTAGACTCGTGAAACTTTTGTTTGGTATTTCATAGTGTCTTAATTGTTTTTTTATTATTATCGCAACACCGCCTGCTGCAGTATCTGACACTCTATCATTTCGATATACTACGTAGCCAGGTATTTTGAAGGGTTCGGTACTAATCAAGTGGGTTTCAGAAATACATGCTATGTCAATAGTATGCCTTGCTAAGAATTATATCAGTGTAGCTCGCTGTGATTTTATGCCATCTGCATTCCAGTTAAGGACTGTTATATTATTGATGACACGCTTGTTATTTGGATCCATTAGATAGTAGTGGGATAAGTGTTGTAAGATATGGAAGTATTTATCACTGTTGTAAGCGTATCTGTGGATGTTTAAGTATTCGATGCTGTCTGATTGCTAAAAGTCTTCGGGAGACGTGGAAAAGATTTATTGTATGATTGTTCGTCCAGTTGTGTACGTTCAGGTTTGTATCCGGCGATAATATTATTCGTTGTTGTTGCTGATGTCCATGCTTGCGTTTGGTTTAATGGTTGTAATTTTTTGTTGATTTGTACGAAGTATGAGCATCCCTTGTAATTGGCGGGATGCGATTCACCACAGTTAACACAGCGTGGTTCTTCGTTCTGTTTTTTATTACAGTGTATGTACAAATGATTTCCCAAACACTTGACGCAACGTGGGTCTAACTGACAGTAATTCCGGGTGTGCCCGTACCTTTGGCAATTTTTGCATTGAGGTATGTCTCTAGATTTTCGTCTAGATTCAACCTCAACGACACTGTGAAATATTTTCTTCAGTTCGAAAATCTTTTTACCAGTTTCATCGTTTTTGAGTTCTAATGCTACAATTGGTATTGGCAATCTAGCTTTGTTGTATAGTCTCACAGCTTTTATTATTGGAAGTTGGGCGGTTTTCAGCTCATCTACGATTTCTTTTTGGGTTATTGAGACTGGCAAGTTTCTGATAATAACCGATAAATTATTGGCCTCTGGGTCCTTGAATGTATGATATTTTACGTTGTTTTCGTTGTAATACTTAGTTATTTGTCGATAGTCTTCAATGGTGGTCAGATTCAGTCTTAATTGATTGTTTTTTTGTATTGTTGTAAACTGGCCTTTTGTTTGTGATTTAAGATCGGCTATTATCTCCTGATATTTTAAAGTTCCAGCATTATGCAGGAATATCGGTGGGATTTTAACCTTCTCGTTCTGCTGAGAATTCGCTTCGTGTTCGGGGTTTTGTTCTGTTTACATTTGAGCTAATGTGTCAGCATCGTTTCCTAAATTGGCTGATGTCTGTGCAGCTTGAATGTTTTCCTTTGATATATAATATTTATTGGCAGTTATAAGAGTATTTGGTTCAAACAGATATTTTTTGGGGGTTATAGGTGGCGGAGATAGCTGGGAGTTATTTCGCTTACTCATGTTTATAATTTTGAACCCCCATCGAAGGGGGCTCGGGTTTTATGAGTTTAAATAGAAACTATATTTAATTTAAGCAGTTCAAGTTTATAGATTTGCAACGTTAAAAACACTTGCACTGTAATTGTTGATAGTACTCACGCTGTTATCACAGCCGTCCAGTTGGCCATTCGGTACGTTGATATGTGATCACAGGGTCGGTCGCTTGTTTTGTCGTCTGGCTGCAGAAGTGATAGGACACAACCTTACGCCTCGGAAGTCAAACGAACACTCCACATGCAAATATTATAGATCTACTAAATAAAAGCACAATTAATTGAAAAAAAACTATATTAACGTAGAAAACACATAAGAACAGCGAACATCAAATGAACTATTCGATAAACGTTAATGAGGTTAATTACGCAACGTTTAAGCTAAACACAGACGGTAAATTTGACGACAAATAATGTAATTGACTCAAAGACGGTAAACTTGAATCTCACAGCGTTAAGCTAAGTACGAGCATTAAAACTTTACGGTAAATGCTCAAACTGACTTAATGGCGGTAATTTCTATTTAAAATATTAGTTGTAAATTATTAACAGCGCTACGCAAAATAGCGAAGTTTAGCTTTTTATCACGAATGTTTGTTTAGTTGCCGAGGCCCGTAGTGCCAAGGCCAATAAACCATATGAGAGATAAAGAAGAACTTCGGTGCCGAGGAGTACATTATGTTTTATTTTAAATCGAGAAATTACAACATTTTAACCAACATTTGTAGGTTATGTTAACGTCAGTTGACGTTTATCTGTCGCCTCGCCAAGTACAAAAAAGTCGTAAATTATTATTAATCTAAATAAAATAACCAAAAGAGAATTTCAAATTATAAATATCTAAAATGACCAAGTACTTGATTTAACGATGAATTTAGACAATAAATTCAATTAATCACTATATAAAACGGTACTAAAGTAATCACACAACTATCCCAAATCAAACCTGGTTGAATAACCCACATTGAAAGTACAATCAAATATTCGCTGATCTTTGGTGCCTTTTTCAGAGATATCTGATTTTCACACCCCCTCTTCCTTGTTGGAAATTAACTTGGTTGTCCCAGAATTAAAAGCTCGTTGTAGAACTTAATATTTTCATTCTTAATAATAGAAAACCAATCCATTGGCACAAAACACAATCACTCACACTCTGACGCTACCTTTTATGACTGATAAATTTATTGCGTCCTCAATCTCATTCAAGGTTATTTTTAACATTGACTTATATTTGCAAATTATAATAATCTGATATTATTATATCAAATTATATCACAGGGAAAGCCATTCTTACCATTGTGTATATAATATTGGAATTATTATTTATTTGTTCACAATTGAAAGGAATTGAACCCTTTTATCGAGATTTTTAATAAATTTCAACTCAATATTATTTTTATAATATTAAATCACTCATAGTAACCTTGTTACTATCTCAACTACCAGCAACCATTAATACGATTGTTCTTGCAAATAATTCTGAATTAGCTGAATTTAAAAAATTTAAATTAATAATGTATGCGCTTGCCGGTTGCATTACAATATCAGATTCAGTAATGTAGATTCCGTGTATTATTCAAAATGTCTTCGCATTACACATTAAGTGAATCAGGCTACGCACCCCCTACACCTGGATGGCGTACCCGCAGGGGGTACGTATATTCTACTTTGAAAATACCTATCTTAGGAGATGAGGACGACTGTCTGCCAGATTCACATTTGAAAGGGGAACAAGACAATGTTGAATTGAAAGGTAAGCAATACAGCGAGCAAAACAGTTGAATTAGATGAGGGTAATGTTACTTCACCCTCAGAATTGAAAAAAAAATGAGATTGCAAGATTAGATGTACGAGCACTATCAGAACTAGTGAGAAAACCTGGCAAAAACAACTTTCACAAAGTGCAATTCAACTAATTAGAGATTTCATTGCAGAGAAGCACTTTTGTCAACATTTTTTTGCGAATTTGCACAGTTGCAATATTATGTTGCTAAATGTTGAGAATTGATTTCTCTTTTTTTTTTGTAAAAGCTTTTAGGTGATACCTTGTTAGGTAGGTTACTAGTAAGTATTGCATTTAACTAGCTAATTCTTTCAGTGGGTACAAAATGTACCCTGGTTGTCATTAAAACGGTATAACAAACTTGTGTCTGTTGTTTACTTTAATCATAAGAGGTTTATGATTAAATAAACACTAATTTATTTGTACACACAAACAGCAAATTGTCAGCTATAATTTACCAATAGCAGTGATAATCATCCGCAATAATTTTGACAAATAGCAATCTGAAAATGCGTTGCCTAGAAAGGTAACGCACTTGAGGGATATTATTTGTCTAAATTATAAGGATTTATCACTGGCCGCGGTGAATTCGGGAAGGTAAGTTCTTATATAAATTAATAATTTTTACCGAAGCGGGAAGCCATTTTTCTGACAAATTAATTCGACACTTCATTATAATAATATGTTGGTGGCACTGTAAGTCTATGTCAAATTTGAGGTTATCGGGTTAGGTTTTGCGTCAGTTTTGACACAGACTGAGGCAAAACCTAACCTGCTAACCTCGAGTTTGACTTAGATTTACAGTGCCACCAACTTGTCATAGGATACTACTAAATTTCAATTAGGTAGTTTCCATGGTGATTGAAAATCGCATAGAGCCGTTTTCACTAGAAGTGTAATCTGATTTGTCAAACTGACTCACGTGATTAAAAATAATCAAATTGGATTGGCCTGCAATATATGTAAGAACTTATCTGAGAAACACCTTGTTGACTTTTTTCATTAGTTTAAATAATAATTATTTAGGGATAAACAATAGGACGATGCACAACACCATAGAGATGCAGTACTGCTATTTCTACTGACCCATAAAGAAATAAAATTTCTATTTTATAGCTGCCATCTGGTATGTGTGGCGGGAACTTAGTAGCATCTGGTGCCAAATTGCAGATGAAATATTGACCCTGGGAAAAAAGTATTAATTATTCTTATAAAACTAGTTTCGTTTGCGTTTTGCATTGTTACGAAATATATTTACATAATTACACAATTAATCATAAAGGTTGAGTGATTGAATTTTATTATCTTTTTTTAAAGTGTTTCGAAATAGTAAAAAAAAATTATTATGCTGTGGAATTGGCTTCCTCAGATCAATAATTGGTCATTAGTTTCTAGACACGGTTTCCATTTGCTAAGGTTCGGTAGAGTATATAAAGTTTAAATAACTTAATATCCAGTTTCCGTCGTTATCGGAATACCATTTCATACAAATACCAAGTCACCTTGACCATGGGGCATTCAGCAAAATGTCCGCAGTTGTACATGGCTCCTAGACCATAATCATTTCTAGCAAGAACCTTGCAAAAGTTGTCCATATAACGAAGGGGAAACAAACGATATTCATTACTGGCAAATCGGTAAGCTTGAAATTGAATCTGGAATTACAAAGTTGTAAACCTAAGTAAATTTAAGAAAAAGTAGGGCTAGGTTTTCTCTCTTGTATTTCTATACTCTTTCAATAAAAATTACGGCTACTTAATGATGTTTCATCGGCAATCTTTTGAATAAATTACTGAAATGTTTAAGGCGTTAATGTACCCTTCCACCTTAGCAGTTTACATAGTTAGTTTCGATGCTACTGCATTTGATAAAATATGAGTACAGTTAAAACATGGGTATGCCGCTTTACACTACCCAGGTAGTATACACAAACACATGTATACACTCGTAAATGACGTGAACATTAAGACATGATTTCTTACACTGTATTATCTGATAATTAAATTTTATTTTAACAAAACGGTTTCAGAAAATTTTTGTAAAACTAAAAAATGTATTCATTGTTGCACCATTGACGAACTTCAACATAAATTAGGTGAAGAGGAAACCTTCTCGTTACAGACTTACACATTAACATTTTTAAAATTTAAAGACCACGAATAGTTCAGTCAATCGTAGAAAATAGGGGAAAGTTTTGGTGGGGTTTTTATATTTGGTTCCTATATGTTTTTTGGGTCGCTGTACACGAATGTCAGGTTCTCCAACAAACATTTTGACCGGAAACATGTTTTTTTAAGCAAAAATGGTGTAAAAACCGATTTTTTTCTCAAATTACTCGAAAACTATACAATTTCGTAAATGTTAAACGTATATAAAATTAAAAAGGATATAATTTGCTACATTTTATATTTTTCTCCGATCAAGCGTTCAGCAGCGAGAGCGCCGAGAAGTTGGGTGTTAAAAGGAAAAAAAAGGGAAGTATCCCAGTTTATTTCAAAGTAAATCGAAAACTATACATTTTTCGTAAATAAAAATGGTATATAAAATGAATCTTTATAAATAAAATGTCGGCAAACCTGATGTTTTCGTACAGCGACCCGAGAAACCAATAGCAACCAAATATCAAAACTTCAAAGCTTTTCCCTATTTTGTACCACTTGACTGGACTATAATTTCGCGGCATCCTCGCGGCTCTCTTGCGGCTGAACGATTAATCGGAGAAAAAACCTCGCCTACATAAAATGTGGGAAATTTTATTCTCTTTCATTTCATATAGGTTCAACATTTACGAAATTGGATACCTAGTTTTCGAGTAATTTTTTTACACTGTTTTTGCTTAAAAACGCATTTTCGGTAAAATCTTGTTGGCAAACCTGATATAAGTGTACAGCGAACCAAAAAACATATATCAAAACTCCACTAAAACTTTTCCTTATTCGCCCTTATTTTCTACCATTCGACTGGACTATAACTTCGCGGCGCTCTCGCGGCTGTACGATTGGTTGGAGAAAAAAATTGAAATACATAAGATGTAGGAAATTTTATTATCTTTAATTTCATATAGGTTCAACATTTACGGAAAATGGATAGCTTTCGGGTAATTTTAGAAAAACTAATAAGATCGGTTATTTACACCGTTTTTGATTAAAAAACGTGTTTCCGGTCAAAATTTTTGTTGGCAAACCTGATATTCGTGTACAGCGACCCAAAAAACATATATCAAAACTCCACCAAAAGTTTCCCCTGTTCGCCCCTTTTGAGCACCATTTGACTGTACTAGAAACAATTTCTGTTCAATTAGTTACAAACGAACACAAGATAAAAAGTGTCAACTTCGAACTTGGCCCAAATTACGACAGCGGAAGATCAATGGTATGGAAAAAGAACGTTACAGGACAAAAAACCCCTGGCCAAAAACCCCGGACATAAGACCTCCGGACAAAAAACCCCCGTACTAAAAAACCCCCGGATAAAAAACCCCCGGACTAAAACCCCCACGGATAAGAAACCCCCGGACTATAAACCCCCACCATAAAAAAACACTCGCACATTATGTGGTGTCCGTGGGCGATTATTATTATTATTATTGAAAATAAGTTATTAATTATAATTAGCATTCATTACTGATAGAAAAATGCATAAAAGATGAGACATGTAAAGTGAGGCATATTTAATATAATACAGAATATTCGCAACCTAATGTTATTATTTACGGCAATTAAAAAATTTTCTAGATCACGTTCACCTTGTAAATGCATAATCCGTTGCTGTCGAAATGGACAACGTGGCCTAATTTAAAACTTTTCAATGCTAATATTTCAAAGACTATTCGTCCAAGACCAAATGATACTTATAATTTTTGGTTAAATATTTGACATACAATTGAGTGCTGTAAATATTCTCCGTACGTTTAAATACACCCTGTATAATCTTGGCTCTTGGAATACTTGTTTTAGGCGGGTTTGCAAAATTTGATATGTCGGTCTTTTATTCTTCAGGGAAAGCCAATTTAGTTTAGTCTGTCGCCAATTTCCAATTATTAATTATCATTCCGTACTCATGCAAGAATCTATTTGCAATTTTTAGAAAATAGTAATCACCTGCTTTCTTATTGGACAACTATGATTACCACAGATAACAAAAGCTATAATACGAAGATAATGCTAATGTATTTTGTATTAAATAAATTCCCTACTTTTTACATGTGTCATTTTGATCTGCATTCTTGCATCAGTGGTAATTATAATTATATTTAATAACTCATTATTATTAATAAAAATAATAATCTACCACGGACTCCACATGGCTTGAGGGTGTTTTCTTTGTGATGGGGGTTTTTAGTCCGGGGGTTTTTTATCCGGGGGGTTTTTTGTCCGGGGTTTTTTTGTCCGGTTTTTTTTGTCCAGGGGTTTTTTGTAGTAGATTCGCAAAATAAACGTTCTCGTACTTTCAAAATTTTGATGTATGAGTCTGTAATGAAAAGTTTAACTCTTTTTGCCGAACGGGCTCTATTCCGAGTTACTACATATCAAGGTTATCGGTTACGGTTTTAATTTTCATACTATTAGGCAATGCTGACCACGTCATGAATGTCATGACAAAAGTAATGGCCTGATCTTAATTAAGTTAAAACTGAAAAAAAAATACTTCTTGTCAGCGTGCTCACAATTTAGACTCTATGTAAAAATACTAATAAGACTCCTGCATACATGTCCAGTTTCGTCAGTCACATATGGTTGAACCTTCGTGTAGTAATCCTGTAATAAGCATGTACCTGTAGTGCATTACCAAAATCCATTTCGAACTTAAGTGTAACGTTAACCGCGGCGTAGGTTCTGTTGTACTTAAAATTTCCAACTCTGAACTTGCTAATATAGTCAACATTATTGCGGACAGCTTCGCCTCTCTCAAATTTAACAAGGTAACCATGTTGTTCAAACTAAAATATTTCGTCGTTTGTTATACAAGAAGAAAATAATAATAGTGATAATAATGATAACTTACCGTTAATGCTCCCGAGAGAAAAGACAATACCATAATTTCGAACTGCATGTTGGTGTTTGTCAAAAGCTTTGAAGTACTGATGTGCTGTAACACATAGCGTGTTTACTTTTATAGTGGGTCATAATTACGTTTGGATAATAGTGAATGACGTTTTGAAAATGATATGAGCGTCAAAAAATTATTGCTTTCGGTCCACCGAATACATGCTAGCTAGATAATAACAGCTTGCATAGAGTTTGACCATAGCAACCTAACAAACAAACAACAAATAACACATCCACTCTTTCTCTCTAGGTCGGAAAAAAATTGACATCGACGCTTATAAATGACTAAATTATTAAATTTTTAGGCTTATTCCTACCGGAGAAAAAATACTACTTGTAACACTGAGGAAAAGTAACTTTCTTGGCTTTTCTCAGAAGCTTTGTAGTACTGATGTGGTTTAACACGTAGCCTGTCTACTTTTATGGTTGTTTATCAAATCATGACAATATGCTTGTGTACTAGTGCATGACGTATTAATTACATGAGAGGCAAAAAGTATATTTTTCGGTCCACAGAATACATGCCGGTCCAGGCCGGCAAAAGTTTGGCATTGACGTTTATACATGAACAGCAAAGCAATCAACTTTTAGGTTTATTCCAACCGGAAAAGAAATATTAGATGTAACGTATAGAAAATGTGGCTTTCTGGCCCCCTATGAGGGCGTCCCTGAACTGAGATACTTTCCAGAAATTTTCATAGTCGAATACACTTATTCAGCTAGTTACATAAGATACTGTTTACACAGTTTCAGTGTTTTATGATACGTATGTGACGACTTCAGCACATATGACATGACAGTAGTCTCTGGCGCTCTCACCTGGGAATTGGTAGCCAGAAGTTTTACACGGTGTACAACAATAGTGCATTTAAAGCTAGTTGTTTTACATGATTGTTGGGGGCACATAGCTCTCCCACAAAATGATCCATAAAATAATTTTGGACTCTGCACATTGGTTAACTTAGAACAAATTGACAACACCTTGCTAGAAAAAAAGACACGAAACTAGCCTCTTGATTATGAGGTGCACACTACCTAGTAAAAGACAAATTGAAGTTAGAAATATGTGATGTGTAAAATTGCGTTAGTGCTATATTAATTTATACTTTGGTTTGAGTGTGACTTTGGTGTTTGCGTGTAGCTTGGCTAGATCTTTCCATTTCATGCTATGATAGTCCAGATCTCTGCGGTTCGTCGCTCCCCAGAGTCTCGGCTACATTAGCCCACGCTAGTAGCTAGATTGCATCGGTGTAGCGACGTTTTGAGAGTTTTGTCTTCTACGCTATTTCGGCGCATCATTACGGCGAGTTTGATTGGGAACACGACATTTCTTGGCCTACCCTGGGTGAATTTTTGCATCATCTGTTGCTACGGTCTTGAACTGACTTTACGACACCGCACCGGCTCATACATAAACGAAACGGCCGGCGCGTGCCGTAATGGACGAAATCGGAACGAAAGTTCTCCTAAGCCGCTACCCAGCCGCAACAAGGTAGGCCGGCTAGACCTTCAGTGGAGTTGGGGGGGTTCTTAACGAGATTATCTAAGGGTAACGGCCAGAGGGTCGGTAAATAACGGTAAAATAAAGAGGGCGCCACCAAGCCTGTCTTAACCCGAATAACCGGGCCTGGGCGGTTAGACGGGGGCGAACTATTCAAGACACTCCGTCGATAGGGGTACTCGTGAATTATAAACTCACACAACGATTTCGTGATGGCAAAAATACTTAGATCATGAAGTGGGGCTCTTTCAGCCACGGCAATGTCACCACCAAGCTTACCTGCACGCTCTGATCTCACTGGCCGCACCGTACATTTATCTTCTCAATGATGGGCGCACGCTGAAACAGAACATGCACAAATCGACCAAGAATAAAGCGTCTCTTAATTAGATAAGCGTCTATTATTCAATTCTTACATTGGGGCAGCAAAGCGTGCCGCAAACAATGGGTTAATTCTTATAAATAAGCATCAGCTGATGGGCGCACTACTGTTACTAAACAACACCCATAACTGTACAAAATCAAGAGCAGTTTGAGATATGAGTCCCACAAAGGGAACGTTTGTTCATAAAAATCGAGTTATGCAACAGCAAAGGCGACGCGAACAGCGTAGCTGTCGGCAGAATCCGGCTCCGCAAAGAGATGCGGCGAATTAGTTAGAAACCCAATTCGCAAGGCAAAAGGGGGCCGCGTTACTGAGATATATTTGGTCGAAAAGGGGGCTTACATAGCCTAACGCCCGCAGGCGAATTTAGAATATGACACAGCTGGTGCTACGCCGCCCAAGCGATCAATAACTTCGTGTAACACTCAACGAGCCGAACACGACGCCGTTGCTAACATACGAAAGGTCTCGCACAAAACTTGGCGAATATGGCACCGACCTGATAAGAAGTGATCTGGCTCACATGATAATTTGGGCAAACACAGCAAAGCCCAAGTGGGGGAAGTGATTAGATTAAAAACGAGCGACGCCACTTCGCGACAACAATTTAAGGTGCGAAGGGTACATTTTTAACGGTGCACATGATTTCACATCAAGTTCGCGCACATGCAATTTTACTGCGACCAAACTGGCGATGCCGCCGTACAGCACGTATGCCAAGAGTTCAGCAATTATTCACATGGTTAGGCGCAAAGCTCGCGCACAAGAAGTTAGTCACATGGAGTACCGCGGCACACAAATACGCCCCCGCGAAGCTAGCGTACAAGCGGAAGCAACACCGCAACACTGGTTATGATTCAATGGTTACAAATACCTTAGTTTTATTGGTGACGGCCCAAGAGATCGGCATGCGGTCCAGCTGGCGGGAAACAGGTTGCCTGTGGCAATTAATTCGACGCTAAAACGGCCGACGGTGTGAATGGTCTGGATGCCCCCAAAATGGCGACAAAGGCTGGCGCTTCAACAAACGCCGCTACGACGGCAAAGCTAGCCCAATCATGTCCTACCTCAACGGGATCCTCGCACAACGAGCTAAAGGGAACACTCCCTTACGTGACGACGTAGAACCGGGCATGGAATTCCATCACACCGACGCCTTGGCGTAATAAGATCGCCGCTAAACGACACACACCTCCCTTGTTCAATGGCCTGAGTTGAACTGCCGAGCAAGAAGCGTTACAATGCCCGAAGTGGCGTGAGCCAAAACGGCGTTACCACGTGACTCTCGACAGCCAATGGCGATGCGCCCAATAAAACAAATACGTTCCGGTGACAAAGAGAGCGCGAGGCCTCGCAGTCGCACCAACAGCGTAATTTCTAGAAGGTTCGGAAATCTTGCGAGCGTTAACACCCTGCTGTCAAAGTACCAACAAAGGGGTGCCCCAGATGACGAGAAATACTGCGCTTGAGGCCAAATATGTGCAAAATCATTATTATGGAATTAGGCGATGAAGCCAAATAAGTAACTAAAAGGGTTTAACATACGGGCACGCTGCCCTAAAGCCTAGGTGGCTAATTAAAATACAAAATGACCTGACACCATGGATTACTTCAATCTCTTCGTCTGAATGTTTGGATATAGGGGCACATGCTTGTATACGCAATTGAGTAAATAACTCTCTGCAGCAATGGCGGAGCACTGCGCAGCATTAATGCAACATAATCTATTAAGGGTGTTTCTGTATTTTTCTAAGAAATAATGTTAACTGATTTAGACACCAAACACGTGGTCATCTTACGATTGTGTTCCGTCAGAATAACCCAGCTTATTTTTCCCATCGCTTTATCTTTTTCTGTCACTTTGCCGAAATTGTTCAGAGTTTTTATATTGTAAGGATATGTTTTCGCTACTCATTTTGAGTCTGTCATTTTCTTCGAGGTGTTGCCTTTGCCTTTTATTCGTCTTATATTTCAGATTATTAACTTTTTACTACCATCGTCTAAAAGACTGTTATATCAGCCTAAAATGGTATTGATGACACAGAATAGGCCTTCAAATGGAAAAAACAAGACCACACATTTTTTACAGCCTAAACCGGCTTTCCGACAAAAGAAAATACATGGCACCATTTGGGATGCCAGCTTATTACAGCATAAACTGCTCTTTAAAACTAAACCGCCTGTTTGTTACTACATAAAAACTACATCACGAGAAAATTGGGAAAAGTACACAGATTCGTTGCCCTAACCCCGTTACGATGTGTTAAAAGCTCTCAGAGAGAAGTGGGGTTCTTTAAGGCCTTAGAATTAGGTCTACGATCCGGTAAACGAAATACAGGTGTTAAATATTTAGCGCCATCACTTCTGTTGAAAAACCCGTCTACGTAAAAGTGGAAACCATAAACGAAACTTAAGGGGTGTTTGCAGTGCTCGATTTCAACCAGAGAGCAGCATGGGTAAACGTACCTTTAGTTAATTTTTTCCAAAACTCCCCTGTATTCTTTACACAAAAGAATAAAGGTCAGGTACGCATGCAACAGTTGGTAAACGAAATAACAAAGCACACATTAATTAATTAAATTAAATCTATTAAGTTAAAGAGATGTGAAATAATTGTACAGGTAATAAAACAAAATTAAAGGGTTAGTAAGCATTTAGAGACACTTCTTTATAATACAATAGAAACAGAATATCAACTTGAATTTTTCTTTACTTGAATTCAAAGTGTTACGGACATAGGATACCCATTTAGCTCTTTCCTGTACTTGAATTCAAGTTGTTACAGTATGCAACGCTTTTCGGAACTCGAAGCGAGCGGTACAGATTTAATAACACAAGACGCAAATTGACATGCAACGTCAAATAAATGTCTCGTTAAGCGCAGCACTTTCACTCGAACATCACTTTAAAAATAACAGCCACCGAAGTTGCTGGCAACCGGTGAAATCGCAACTGCATAAAAGGGTGTTTGCGGGGGCGGAATGGGGCTTCAAACAATGTTTACCACAGTCAGGAGTTGAAATGGCAGTAATCCCCTTAGAGGGTGAATAGACGACGGAACGAAACTTTCAACTTTTGAGATGCGATACGCCGTCTGATTAAGATAAAGCTGGTTTCTTTGAGAATCCGGTCATTGCTCCTCTGAAGCGGTAATTGGAGGTCTCGCAACCACCCGGTAAAGATTCTTCAACCACAACTAACTTATTTAACATCACTCCGACACTCGTATTCACAGGACGTCTAAAAGTTGCCACAAAACGAAAACAATTTATAACTCCCATGGGCACAAACACCAACGAAAAGCACACGGTTAATTTTTAATTACCTCACGGCGAGTCCTAACAGCACGAGGCTGCTGGGGGCGTGAATTCGAAACACTTGTAACTAAAACAAAGCGGGAGCGGGCATGAATTATATGGGGCGGAATCCTAAGTCAAAATGCCAATGCGCAGGCGATACTTAAAAATTCGTTATTGCTCGAACTTATGGAATAGGGTTGCCACGAGACGAAATGCGTCGTTCTAATAAAATCTTAAATCAGCAATATGCCTGGGCGTTCGGGGAAGTTGTGGCCTGCATACGACAAAACCGCAGACAATGGGATTTTAGAGCGCCAATTAAGATACGATAAGCGGACTACGTCATTTCATGCGGTGAAGAAAACATATCTAAATGTAGAACAAGCATATCTGAACTTGAATTGATGATATGGATAGGGCTGGGACACGCTAATATTTGAAACGACCGGAACAAAGTTTTGAAACATAACTTAACTGTTAATTTAGGCTGAAATTATGCGGAAAAAATACTAAAATCTGCGTTACAAATGCGGGAAAATGTAGGAAAGCGCTAATATCAAAAATTGTCCTCACAAGACGAAGGAAGTAGTGTGATGACTAAAACGTAACATTACGAGATTTCTTTAGATCTTTACGTTTCAGGGTCCTTAGATGACAAAAAACAGGTTTTCTCAACTCTGGCTGTTGTCGGTATAACTCAAAAACTATTTATTTGAGGAAGACGATATTTTGCATGCACATTATATGCCTTTCTGGCTCGAAACCAAAAAACAAATCAGTAAAATATATACAGCGTGAGCACCTTAAAAAATTAAACTCGGCCAATTTTTGCTTTAACTCAAGAACCACTACTGAAATGAAAGTAATATTTTGCATACAGCTTAGGTTTCTACCTTGAAGAGAAAGATCATATTTTGGACCCAACATATAACGTGAGCACCTTAAACAATAAAATGTTGTTTATTTTTACTTCAACCGAGATATAAATAAAACTGACAATTTTGCAGATATCTCAGGCTTTACCCTTGACAAAACCCAACAGATACAGGGTAGATGTTGTAAAAGGGAAAAAATGTCAACAATAAATGCGTTGTATTTACGGCAGCCGCCACTTACCATTGCGAGGAGTCCTCAGCCGAGTGCAGCGAACCGCGTTTACTTGCGCGCTACTATCAATCGTTGAAATCGTATTCGTAGGAACGTTCGCAAGCGTTGAAGTTCGGATCTAGCCTCCGGTAACGTTTATTATTTAAATATTGATGTAATTTGCATTACCAAGGGATTCCTTTTATTGTTTCAATGTTACTACAAACGTGAAGATGTTTTTGCCTCCATTTTTTTAACTTTTAGAATTGTTTAGTGTTAACGTCCACTTGCAAGGGAAGCTTTTAGTAAAGCCCATTGCATATTTTTTATCTTATTGTACTGCTACTAATTGCTAGCTCCATTCGTCCAATTGCCATCTCGTAATCCTCTAGTTTCAATAACGTCTACAACGCTTATGTGCCTATGCCTCTTTTTCCGTTTATTTGAGATCCATTCAAATGTTCCCCTGGACCACATTTGTTCAGGCATTCGTTGGAAGTGTCCTTAATGACACAATCTCTTCTTTTCTGAACTTTTCACACCATGTAGCTGGATTGGTGTTCATCGTCAGATAGTGCGACTTAGTAATCCGCAAAAAGTGTGTTGGGATTATATATTACTACATTTTATTTGCCGCATCTAAGTATTTCGTCAAGGAACAATTTAAAGAGAGTTGGAGTTACAGGGCGTCACCGAAGCAACCCATTCTCACTTGAAATTGTTCCGAAATCCTTTCGATTTTAACGCAGCACCTATACATAGGCTCTTGCGAGCTTGAATATAGTTTTTATTAATACTGCCTGGTTCCATGACATTTCTAACCTTGCATAATAGAACACTGGCATATGCTTTGTCCACAGATGTTAAATGAGTTACCAATTCTATTCTTTTTCGATTAGTTAATTTAATGAGAAAATGTTATCAATGCAGTATCGGCCCACTTTGTTCTCCGACCTGTCATTTGATTTTCAATTCTTGTTTTTATCACTCAACGTCCCAAGTGAGCTCACAGCACAAACCCACAGTAGTTCTGTCAAGTATAGTTTTTAATTGAAATATAACAAATATTCAAAAATTTTGCCTATTTATGATATTTTTAAATTTTAATGACAGTAAATTATGATTTACAAAATTTATTAATTAGAACTTTATGACAACCAGCTCAGTATTTAGTGTGAATTAAAGTATTCTAACATTTAGGTCTTAAAAATAAATTGAATTGTATGTATAATATTGATCAAATATCTGAATTAGGTAATGTGATTTATCATGTTTGTATATGGAATAGTTGGGTTGGTTGCCTTGGGCATATTATAATAACAAAAAGTATTTTTTGATAAGGAAAACATGCTTGTATGTCCCAAATTGGGGGAAACATTAAAATAATTTTGCCAGTAACAGTGGTAATTTACCATTTTATTGAGTAGCAGAAGAGCTTTAACTAAATAAAAGCAAAAAACGCCTAATAAATTCATAATATATAACCTTTGTGATACACAGTGGGTACCCAAATGCAGTCTCTAAGCACGGGAGCATCTACGAGGCACCTTGAAAGGCTTGAAAGCTGAAATTCCGTTGCTGCTCCTAGAGCGGCGAGTTTACTAACCTAAAGGATGTCTATAGACTACGAGGTTAACGGGCAGTGGTGGGCCTGAAGGAAGTGCCGCTTCAACGACGACAACCATCAAACCCGTTCCAGCTGTGCAGAAATTTCCAAGTGACACTTTCACCAGGGTGAACGAAAAGGAACCTACAGAAATATGATCGACCTTGTTGAAAAATGTATGCAAGTTAGTATTCATAGAAATCTGAGCAAACATATGATTTACCCATGAATTATTATTGCTAAAATACAGTAAAATGTTTACGTCGAAATGAGATTAAAAAATGCGTCTGATTTAAAATAGATAAAGTGAAGGTTTGCATTACCGACACGCCATATTTAAATGTCAAATTTAAATTTAAAAATAAGATTAAATCATTATAATTTATGCATGACTCTACCTAATACATAAATCAATTGTATATAAAATCAAATAAGCTGAGCTAGTTAGAAAATGAAATATAATTGCACAGTAAAAAGTTTACGGGCACAAAACTATTTGTTATCATAAAAGAAATTTGGCAATAGTATGGGGCTAATTATTATAATAGTACCTATATTATGTTATTAAGAGCAAAATGATTTTTATGTGGCGAGACCGGAAGCATTTGACTGGCGAGCGTAAGCGAATCCTAGCGAGGCACACAAAGTCACTTTTGCTCCGAATAGCATATGCTATTTTATTTTCAAACTAATATCAATGAAACTGCACTTTAAAAGTTACTATTATCGAGAATTGAAGTCTACGTTAGTTTTCTATAATCAAGAAAGCCATGTCAAAAATATTCTAAAGCTAATCACGTGTTGAAGTAGTTTTACTCCGCCGGAGTAAAAGTAATCAATTTTATGCCTGGGTATAAAAGTAACGCATTTACCTTGTCAATCAAGTACTATACGACGTCAATTTTATGAAAATAAAAAGATCAAATATATAACATAAATAAATGTATTTTAAGTAGAGCTAATAATAAAAGCTAATATCACTTAAGTATGTTTGATATTTTTCTTTTAAATATTTGTTATACCATTTCAATAAAAAATTATAATTGCTGGGAAGATTGTTTTCGGAGTCAAATTTTACAGCTTTTTTAATTCCAAGCAATTTATCAAAATAACATTTTTGTGTAGCTTGAAACATAATGGTAGTTTATTTGTGAGTCACTTTTATATTTTTTAACCTCCCCAATATGCAAAGTGCATTTTTTGGTTTCAGGACATTCCGGGATTTTTATCAAGAATATAATTTTCTGATAAATGAATAATATTTTCCATATGTGTCCAAATTTATGACGAACTCTTTAAACCTCTTCTGTACCTTTGCCTGTGTTTCTGAAAGAACGGTGATATTTAGGTTATAGGTGAGGCGCTAGAGACAAAAAAAGGACGTGTTCGGGAAATAATTAGAGGAAAGCTGCAAATGGATTTAATCGCTTTATTTAGGGTCTATAATAAATATATTAATTTTTCCCCCTCGAAAGACCTGAGCGTTGGTCGCCATATTGGGAAAATGAAGAAAATTTGGAGTTTTTCGCCAATATCTTCGTTTATGTTAGCCTGAAAGTAAAAATGCCTACGATCAATATTAAAGATAATTTAATTCTCTACAAAAAACGTCGGTGTACTTTTTCGCTAAGTCTTATAGTTTGGAAGAAATATCCCTGAGAAATGTGTTATTTTCGCGCAACCGCACGAAACGTTGGGTTTCGCACGCCGTATTTCGTTTTCTATTAAATAAGACGCTATTCCACCACGCCACCAGTGCTCTTCATCGATCTCATGAGGGTTTGCTGATAGTCATATCCGATCATATCCCAGAATTTCCCAGAGCGTCCCAAATAGTTCGTAGTCCAATGAAGAGAGTCTGGATTCAAGATTAAACATATCCTGAAGGTATAGTTAGCAGGAATTGGCGTACAAAAAATGGTCACTAGGTTGTAGATATGGCAACATTGCATTGCAAGTGTAAATGCCAGTCTCCACTTCTCTCGGCTTGGTTAAACTGTGACCATATATAAATATTGGACCCAAAGTTTTGCCGTCGTTCCATTCGATAGAAGTTCACTTAATTTTTCCGCGAATTTTCTTATAATTGTATTGAAAGGTTCTGCTTCAATTTTATCTCTCAAGGAAGGATCTCCTATATCCAAAACGGCTCCTTGTAGTGTAGATTCTTCATCAACGTTTAAATGAAGTGCAGATAAGATAATTATTGCGAAAGCCAGGTGGGTTCAGATTTTTTTCAGTGGATGCAGCAGCATACACGACACTGAATAACTCTTGTAATCCACTTCCATCTATGATGTATCCAATCTCCCCCATAAACCATATTAAGAGATGGAAACCTCCAAGTCTGACTATGACGCTGCTTAGATCGCAGTTTCCACTGCTGGAAGCTATTATATCTCTGGCCTTAATGTAGAGTGGCTGATCGAACGATGCAGCAGCTTTGATTTAAGAATTTGCATTTACGGCTGCGGTGAGAAGCACCGTATATATCGTGTCATAGTAGTTGCTTGGAGGTGAATTGACGAATGGAAGACACAATATACGCGATTTTGAGTAGCTCTCGAATGATGTGACTCGTTCCATCATGCCATTCCATTCTGGAATATCGAGCAGATCTTTCCACTTCCCATAAATCCACAGGAAATCAGTAGACAATATCTATACTTGGTTGGAGATTGGATTTTTTCATTTAGATCTTCTATTTTTGCTTGACAGTACCGATTTTTCGGTCTTTTGAAAAGATATTAGTGGAATATTGCCAAACTATCCTATGGCATGCGCACTTGGAAGCTCTTTTAATCCATCTACCGTATTGATATTAACATCGGCGTTATCAAACACAAATTGCGAAAATTAAGTCTCCCCACCACTTTTAACAGGGAATAACAGTAAATGTGTTGTACAATGTACGTATACACCTACACCTACCAATGTGTATTACGTGAATTAAAATGTTCATATCAACACAAAATTTTGGTGGACCTCCTGGAACTTTTTATTTCTAACCGTGTACCACAATTCTCGCGGCTATTGCTTCCAAACTATAAGTTTTAGCACAAAAGTATAAAGGACCTTTTTTGCAGTATTTTTACTGCCATACTAACAGAAATGGAGATATTGGTGAAAAACGACAATTTTCCTCCTTTTTTTCAAATATGGCGGCCAACGCTCAGGTCTTTCGAGGGGGAAAACTTAATATGTTCATTCCAGACCTTAAATAACGAAGTCAAAGCCATTTGCAGCTTTCCTCTAATTATTTCCCTAAAAAAACTTCTAGCGCCTGGCCTATTATATTTGTGGTCGAGTTTTATAACCTACCCTGACTTAAAGAAATTCTTTTGAAACTTACAATGAGATAACGAGACTTCTTGATAGGGAACAGAAAACAATTTAAAAGTATGAGGTATATGACCTCCTGTTTCAACGTATTGTGCTCAAACAAGAGGACAAAATGGTAGAAAATAACTTGATACTTATCGAAATAGCTTTCTGCTACATATTTAGTAATGAGAAGCACACAAAAATAAAAGGATGCATTCGCGCATATTTAAATAATTATTGTGGCAATAATACTTAAAATAATCTATATAATTTGCGACCTTTATAATCTGCACTTCAAATATTCTTTACAACTAGGTACATGCAGATAAAGAGTTTTTAGGGTTAGAGTTCAAGAGTGTGATTACATCATCACTTATAAATAACACCATTTCTGAAGCTCCGGCACTGATATAATGTAATGAACAATAACACACACAATTTTAAAATAATATACACATGTTTCTAACATTTACGCAGGGCAGCTCCGATTTCGTTTAAGAAACGGGTTTGGCTGTTTCCTAATCTCATATGCCATCTTCATTTGCACGAACGTCTATGTCATAGGTCGGTGTTGTTTCTGCTGCAAGATAAAGTAAATGGTTGTAGTTGCAGTACAAATTCTCATAACAAAGCACTTACCACTCTCACCAATTGCCTTCTGTTCGACCGGAGGTAAAGCAGTTGTTGACGATTTCTTGCTGGGATGGAAGAAATTGCAAACTGTCTTTCCCATGTTCTTTAATTTCTCAATCACATATCCCGATTCCGTTGGTAAGATTTGATAAGAAAAAATTACTAAGATGAAAGCTAGTATTATTAGTTTGCTGTAAAACATTGTGGTTGCTATCAGTATCTAAATGCAAGTGTAAATGATATTTTTATGTGCTTGTCACAATTATTCTGAAGTCATATAACGAATAATAAATAAACAACAGCTGTTGCCATTATGATGCTTTAATACCAAGAGCTGTTTTCTGGGCAACATGCAAAAACATTGATGCATCAAACTTGGTTCTAATAGCTAAGTATTCTTCTTAGAAGTTTCTAAATTGTTATTACTACAAATATTTAAATATTAACATCAAACTAAATGTTTTTATTAAACAGCGCACCCGTAAATTTACACCAGTCCTCCTTGTAACTTGTTTAAATCAATGTGTGTTTATTTTACTGCCCTCTAAGATAGCATCAAAAGAAAGTGAGTTACCTCAAGGTCCTAAGCCAACTAGGAGACAGATTTATAATTGGAGGCAACTTTAATGCCAAAAATAGAAATTGTAAATATTATGAAACAAATACCCGCGAGAAACCAGTGAACTAGTAGCAAAAAACACTGTAAATGGCTTTACACAGAACTTCCTTTGTAAGTGAAAGTTTTGAAACTAAAAACTTTGAAAATATATATTTCTTTATTATTTAAGGTGTTCGTCCTGTATGTTGGTTCCAAAATATGTATACTTTGTCAAGGGTAAAAACTTGAGCTGTGTGCAAGGTATTATTTTTATTTAACTAATATTCTTTCAGTTACAGCAAAATTAGGCAGAATTTAAATTTTTAAAGGGTTTACCCTATATATATTTGTTCGCAATTTTGCTTTCGGGCAAATAGCTTTTAAGCTATACCGCCAACAGACGGACAGGTAGACGGAATTAATGAAACCTGTTTTCCGTCATCTAAGGACCCTGAAACGTGAAAATCTACAGAAATTTCGAAAAGTGTTTTTTTCGCGATTACAAAAATCTCTTCGTCTTTTAGACGGTGGAAGTAAAAAAGAACAACGATAAAAAATCGAAAAAACGAAAATGCCAGATAACAGATATAGACTAAACAACGTAATTTAGAGACTTGTTAGCTCAATTTAATTCTTTGGTCAAATCTTCCAGAAAGTTTCCTCGTGTACACTCGCGTGCAATTGCCGGCCGCTCAGTCGACGAAAGCGTTACAGGTCTTTGAATTACTAACTGGTAGAAGAGAACTGAGATATATGCCCAGCGCTCCAACGGATTTTTGTCAAATAATGGCAAGTGCACCCAGGTGTTCAAACGAGAATTCGTAAACTCAAATAGCTGATACACAAATATATTTCCTGAAAGAGAGACTTCAAGTAATGCAGGTAGCCCTAACTAAACCAAACCCCCATAGCTGTTATCATCACAATATAACCATAGTAAAATCACAGTGTTATTATAATCAGAATTCGTAGGTTGCCACAAGTTAACAACTATGATTGATAAGTTATAAATATGAGGTACCTCAATCAAAAGCTTACAAACTAGTACTTACAGGTTCACAAATTCGCAATAAAGTGGTATTGCACACATTAAAAATCAAACGGACAGGCAAAATTACAGTAATGGTTATTTCTTAGTTCCTTGGTTTGGAAGGAAACGCTTTACGCGTTCCAGATGTGGTGAATTCTGAAGGTCACATCGCTGATCCGGGCTTCCAAAACGTTTGGTAAAATCTCGTGCGACAGAACACTAGTCACCAGGAGAAATTTCAACACCAAGGGGGGAGGGGGGGGTTAGACCTGGAGATAGGCTTCCGGGTCGGGTCCCTTCCTGCGCCCTCAAAAACGTAGGCGGCAAGGGTTAAAGCGGGCCACTACGATCTTAATACAGCCTCAATCGGCCTTCTGCATCCTGCACGTGGTAGAAATGACCACCTCTTCAATGATTGCCCTAACGGCCCTCCGGTAATAACTGCTTTAAAGGGAAAAAATCTACAATAGCATACAAGTGAAATTAAATGCTGTTTGAAGCGAAATTTCTCCTCACACTAGAAAATTTCAGGCATTTGCGAACAAACGCTCGGCAGCGTGCTCCGCCCAAAAATGGCCTAGAACTAAAGTTCCCTCATAACTGCTTCGAGAATTCGAATCTACCTCAAAAAGCGTAGGTAAACTTCACTCAAAACAAACTAAACTGCAGCCCATGAATTCACCGAAACTTTTCTACTAACGCTTAAAACAGCTTCATGCCGTTGTCCGAGAAAAGTCAGAAAGGAACGCTACGGAAACAAAAGCTAGCTTATAAAACCTTGCGCTGAAAGACCAAGAAGATAGACGTGGCGCTAGTGTGCGAAATACGAACTGAGTAGCGTGGACATCAAAATCGAATAGTTGCTCTAAAAACCGTAGCAGACTACTGAGGAAAGCACACAAAAATAAATCCGTCAATAATTATTTGCTAGATCTGGCCATAACAAAAAATGCAATACTTTCTCTGGAGAATTGCCAACTAATGTGACCATGTATGCATAGTCCACCGATAAGATCCACAGATGGTAGTTGGACAGCAAGTAATCTCCACGTTACGACCAAAAAAAATCTAGACTGCAGACGATTTACCGGAACGACAACGTGCAGACCAGTAAGAAATACAACTAGTGACTCTTAAAGAATTCACTGATGAAATCTAAGGTAACATACGACCTTATGGCGGGAGAAATATTGGAACGATTGCCAAAGAAAGCAGTCGTAGAGCTCGCCTAATTGGTTAACGCAGCGTTTCGACTAAACCATGTACTAGACATCTAGAAAATGGCAATCGTAATTATGGTTTTAAAAATTGCGAAACGACCTAATGAAGCAACTTCATAACGACCAATATCATTAATGTCGATGGTATCAAAATTATTTTAAAAGCTATTGTTACGCGCATCATTACGGGTTTAGGAACAAAGAAATATCCAATGAATGATCAAATTGGTATGATAACGGATCTACTTAACTGAAAATGCTTAGGAGAAGAAAATATACTGTGTGTATAGAGTGCATACTGTATAAACCTATCATACACACACATACAACAGAGAGGCAAAAGCGAGAAAGAAAGGAAATCTCCAACATACCCTCGACCTGCAATCACATAATCACTAGGTATAAGTTGTATATTTTACGGTTGTATTTACAAAAACGAGATGACAAAGAGGCGAAATAAGAAACTCACACTCGCTCCAAAGAAAAAGATAGGGGTATAACCGACAAAACCTATAAATTGAAACGAAGAGAAACTAGATAAAACTGCAAATGATCGAAAACCTATCCTGTAAGGTAACAAACACAAAAAAGAAACTAATAGCGCACATAACGAATTTAAATAAGCAAAAGAATAAAAAACTTTAAAAAATAATTACAAAATGAATCTCAAGCATTGAACAGTTAGATAAAAATGGACGAAAAAATTTTCATAAAACTGCTTAAAAGTATAATACGAATAAAATTGGTTTACCAACTGTGACAAGAAATATTCCCAGTAGAAAGGAAAACATGCAAGATAAGATGAAGGTCATATAAAATAAAACCAAACAATCTACGAAAATGTCTCTTTATCAACAATGATTTGAGAAGGATTGAATGGGAAATTGAAAAGCACATTAGACGAAAAATTCAAGAAATTAAAAATAAAGGAAGACATGTGAAGGTTGAATACATTTACACCATATTGGTGGCGTAGTGACTAAAGTGCCAGGCTTGTAGTAAACAATTCCTGTATTCGAGTCTGTTCATAAGCTGAACTTTTCTTGCACTCGGTACTGAGTGGAGCACGTGGCCATTGAAAATTGGTATACAATTAACGTAGTTCTCTTCTCAATACTAGTCAATGGAGTAGAGTACCAAGACTATACGCTATACAACTTGTAGATTGCACGGCTTTGTTCACGCTCTACTCAAACATCCAAACGACTAGTTGCACCTGTGATTAAAGAACAAAGGGCCAGATTAGTGGAAATAAACTTTCATGTAAAATCACACACGTGGGACAACAGACACTGGCTATTACAGTGAGCCACAGGTATCCAGCCTTAATAAATAGGCCAAAAATCTCTAATGCCGTATGGGCATATACTTGAAACTTCAAAACGTCAAAGCAGACACTTATTTAAAATTGGTAAATATTGAACTTCCAGAGCTAAATAATCAAATTAACGTTTTCAGTGGAGCCTAACAAACCCAGGAAACATCACATATGTCGAGAAGCAAAAATGCCAGAATCTAAACCAAACTTGTAACTGCAAATAAACTCAACTTAAACCGTGGTAGATATAACTGATTATATCTTTTAAATTTGGATTGCCATTAAATAACTCTTAGAGAAAACTAGGGTGACTTATATCACTAGGGATAAGGTTAGGAAATAAAGCAAACATGTACGCTAATGTCAAAATTTCAACGTAGCAAAACTGCTTCTATTTATTTATATTGTCATAAAATGGGTCTATAAGCTCCACTTTGCGGGCCAATAAATGTAATGATTGCTCGGCTCCTACTATATGGTGCCTATTAAATGTAATGATTACCCGTTGCGAATTTTAAACAAAATTCAATAAGTTAAATTGTGGCTGGTGAAAAGCAAAATGTAATAAATGATCACACAAATAAATGGTTGTATGCCGCTTTTATATTTTATCCAATCTGAAAAACTGATTTAGCTAACTACAAGGCAAGCATGAAACTCAAATCTCATTGGGTTGGGGTCATAAACGAACTTTATTTTATTTGTAAACTCATTAGTTCGAATGCGCGGTTCTTGGTAGAACAAAAAAAATCCTTGATTTGACAAAGGACACAAAATGTCGCTAGAGGTGTCAGCGTATTTGAATGTTTTAAAAGTGAAATTAGTTGAGAAACGCATCAGGTAATTATTCAAATTTTTGCGCTTGCAACAATTAGCACGGTTTTGTTTCAGTGATGAAGTAGGAACACCTCGCCTTGCTTGTTTCGTGACGTACAAGGGACGCCAAAATATGCATGTGTTTTTGTTCGCTTAGGTTCTCAGCCGAATTCGCACAATCCACCTACGCTACACGATTTTTGGAAAAACCGAAGCAAATGGGGCCTCGGTAAAATGCTAAGCCACTTCGGAAAGGTTTGACCTCGGATTTAAATGCTTTTCTGACACTCTACAATTAAATTTGCAGGCTTTATCCTACTCGGTTGCAGACTTCTAAGCTGCCCGTTGTGAATGCTGCTCGGGTTATTCTGCTGGAGACGGTCCCCTCGCTGCAGATGCTGTCCGTGACGTTCTTGCAGTCCTCCCCGACGTAATGCAGTGTAGGTCTCTGGCTCTGGATTCTTACTTTTGCCGGGAACGATTATCGCAAACCCCAGCTGAACAGCAGCCGATGTCCTCGGAGAAGCGATTGGAGAATTTTATATTTTAGTGCTGCGGAAACCTTTACAAACACTGTCACATGTACTCTAAAATAGGCACAATAAAAGGCATTTTTTTTACTCGTAATATGCTCGTTTAACGGTATAAAAATGTGTTTAAAGGTGGAGCACAAATCTAACAAACTTCACATAAAAATTAATTCAATTGTTATCCTTGTTTTTTCAACAAAACTGCATCAGGTTGCTAGGTTACTATAATTCTCTTATGTTACAGGAAATTCATTTTGGTAAAGAAAGATTACAAATGGAAGTAAATTTAAGTACTTGAATTATACTTACATTTTTTTTAAACGAAATTATTCTCTTTAATCTTATAACTAAATTGTTCGGTAGCGTTACGCACTCAAAAGTTATTATTTTTATTATGTCTTTGCTCTGCTTTACACTATTACACTTTATTTTTTTAAATGCACTGATTTTTTGTGTTCACCATGAATTGCTGTTTTGCAATATTTCTATTATATTATCCTGCTTAATTTACCTTTCTGCTTTGCTTACTAATTTCACTATCTTTTGCTTTTGACTTAACAAACTACGCTACTTTTATAATGCAGCCAACAACCTTTTGTGTCAAATACATTTTATAAATTGGTCTGGCTTTACATGTGCACAAACCTTATTCGAATTATATTAATTTAGTCACAAGCCAATCTAAACCCTTTGAAATTTGCTTTGCCTTTGCGTACCTTTCGCAAACTAATTTAATCTTTCTGGCATCTCATTATTAATGCATTTACTGTTTTACTTTAGTTTTAAAATTTGCAATTAGATAAAACATCCCAACTCTGTGCTTATTGAATCGGTCAATTATCTTGCACTGCAAACAGAGCCAAGTCGTGGGCCTCATACCATCTCAATATATGTATTTAAAACAAGCCATATTATTTGTCAAGTTCGTTTGCGACTACTGTTACACCGTCCTTCGTAATTATAGAAGAAGCTATTGTGTTTCAAAATTACTGGAAAATGATCTAAGATATTATTAATTATTCTAAAGTTACTATGATTTCGTCGAAAAGTGAACATTGTAGCGAAATCA
This sequence comes from Agriotes lineatus, assembly GCA_940337035.1. Lineage (NCBI taxonomy): Eukaryota > Metazoa > Arthropoda > Insecta > Coleoptera > Elateridae > Agriotes > Agriotes lineatus. The sequence goes on from OW679203.1 coordinate 82,726,005, forward strand.
CATCTAAATGTACGCTAAATATTGTTACAGAGATTAATCGATGTATTAGACATCATCAACATACATGGTCACTGAAAGTATGGGCTAAATGGAGTAGATAATTTGATTGGACCCTACTTTTTCTACAGGAATATTAATAGACAAAACTACTGTAAGTTTTTGGAAAAACATCTGCAACAATTCCTGGAAAACCTACCTTCGATACAATTCTCTTGAAATGGAAGAGGAGGTCCAGGAGGTTGACCCGCACGATCTCCATGGCTTAGTAAATTAAACATTTTCCTGAGGGTTTGTAAATGAGTTGTATCGGAGAATAAATAAAAATGCGTATTCAGAATACATTGCGAACAGTGGACATAAACATGTTACGAAATTTAAATGACTAATTTTTGCACAGATTGCAGGCTGTATTGTATAAATCAGAATGGTGGACGTAGCTTGCATTTAGGACATTTGAACTACTTAATGTTGCATCTACTGTGCCACACTAAACCTATTCACCATTAATTTTTTGACCGTTCCACGTTACTAAAGTACTTTTCTAGTATGCACCATTTTTAATGATTAGTGAAAACCATGACTTAAAATTTACAAAATTAAGGGGCCTATCTGAAAAGCTGTTTGGGACTTGTCAAATTAAGCTGACATTTTGTGACAGTTGTATTAATTAAAATGACATACTTTCTGAATCAATAGTAGATACAGCTAATGTGTATAGCGTTCTTCCTTGGCCTTCTTTTATGAGGGTTTTTTAATCACATGTTATAATATTTCCTTATTTTGGATGATATAGATCAACTCTTCTTAAATTGTTTATTTCTGAATAGCATGCTAAATTTAAAAAAAAGCTTTATGTATAACAGGGCGAAGTTATTTGAAGGCACTATGTGCCACTCTACAGACTAAATGCCATAAAGTACTTTACGGCCCGCTTAGGACCTTGCTTGTCAGTGACAAACAATGACATCGTAGTTTGCTAAAATTGTAAAAATTATAAATGTTGTTTTAATTGTGAATATGCCTGTCTGTACAAGTGTACATACAGTATTGTATGAGCCTCGTGAGTAACTAGCGTCTATAATCCTTGTCTTGTTACAGCCTGTGGCTACGCTTTGGGCTGTAATTTTTACACCGCGGGCCATAAACGCTTTCTTACGCCCTTGGTGCATAAATAACCATGAGGTCACTCTAAATAAAATAATAGGCAATTAACTATGATATATAAATATTCCGAAATATACTAAATGTTTTATTTTAAAATGTTAGTAAAATCATTTCAAAAATATTCTGAGCGGTTACCGCTAAATAAACATATAATGTATAATTCAGCAATTCTTTTTACTGCCACATAATAGATGCGACCGCATATACATTTAATTTCATTCTTCAACTGACTCAAATAATGTCCCTACGATTTTTTAAATAAATCTGTGGGTAGCTACTTCGTGACAAAGAAATTGATAACAGTAGTATTTGAAACATTACATATGAACTAACTACGCACTATTGCTCACACTTGCTGTTTCTGCAGAAATATGTGGCTTACGCGCGAGTGAGAAATGTATATTCTTCTTAAACAATACAAATTCAACTTCATAATTATGCCTTTGATATATGTAACTGGAACATTCAACAACAATGGTTGCTTTTAAATGCCTTGTATTGTATAAATAACAGTTTTTCAATACAAATATTTATTATTATCCGATATAATAATTTTCATTGCTTGCTTGCTTTACGCCACTTTGAGAGCGAACCCGTAGGCCGAATTGGCTCATTTTGGTGTCAATTGACTCGGGACGACGCAAGTAAGCCAGTAGTAGGATTTTAAAATTTTTATAAGTGATTTTTTTTAATGTGGATTTTTTTGTTGATAGCTAACCTTGAAATTAACTCGACACACAAAATGGATCACTCTTGTACAAATTGCATTAAATGAATTATTTCGAGTCCAATTTGGGTGCAGAACGCTAGTAAAAAATATTTAATAAATTAATGTTACTAGGATAAATCAATATAAACGAGCTAGTACATGTTTTGATTTATTTTTTAACTAATTGTTAGTTCTCATATAATCAGAAAACTTTGGTTGGGATCAGAGTTCAGAATTCTTTATATTATCGTTATTTACAACACGATGTTTTCGTAGCTTCAGAATTGGTATTACGTAAAGAATAATAATAATTGCATACATATATACGACGGCGTTTTAAAAAACCATAAGAGGTGAGAAAAGTAATACAGCCTCCACCTATTTACTTATAAACTGGTCTACACTGATTTGATGTCGTCAGACGATGACCTGGAGGACAGTTCGAATTAAATTTAATTAACGATCTGGCCAATGTATCTTCGCCTATGCCTTCTTCATTTGCACGAACGTCTATGTCATACGTTTCTGTTTCTGCTGCAAAAAATGGATTACTCTTTCAAACGCTGTTTTGCAATGAACCACTTACCACTCTCAATTGCCTTCTGTTCGACCGCAGGTACAGCTGTTGTGGAAGACTTGTGGCTGGGATGGAAGAAATCGCAAACAGCCTTTCCAATACCCTTTAGCTTTTCAATTACGTGCCCCGATTCATTTGGTAAGATTTGGTTAGCGAAACACAGCACGACAGTTAGTACGACTACTTTACTGTTGAACATCTTGGTTGCTGTCAGTATCTAAACGCGCGTGTAAATGATCTTTTTATGTGCTTATCAAAATTGCTTATGAAGTCACAGCTGTAATAAAATAACGAATAGTAAATAAACAACAGCTCTGGCCATGATGTAATTTTACTATGAGGCACTACAATTTCTACAGCGCAATGTTCCTTAGTATCTGTCGCTTGCTGCTAGTTTTCCATTTCGAATCTCTAGTTTTGCTAGATCCTCCCCCCTTCCTTCTGGCCCTTCATTGAAATGGTTTTCCTTCAAACGTGCTTTAAAAAAATAACGTTATCAAGAGAGCTTTGAACTAGATTTTGTTTTACGACTGCATTTCGGTCATTATTACATCGTTCTACACATAATTCAAGGCTCTCGGTCACTTGAGTTGTCAGTTGTCAAAGTGAGGTCGTGTGCATACGCAATCCATAATAGTAATTTACAATATAAGTGCGTAAAGCTACTCTTTAGTCACGAATGGGGCAGAGTTAAAACGCGAGTGAGCGAGCGTTTTAAGCCCCACGGGTGACTAAAGATGCTTTACGCATGTGTATCGTACAATATTTTATCTACGATAGAATCTAGAAAACACGGTAAATATAAAAAAAATTAATGTAAATTAGGATTACCAGCAAGCGGTCGTAATTTTGAGTGTTTTAAAAATTTCAAAACATATTGCTACTGACAACGTGCCTAATGAAATCTTTTAAACGCGTTACTACTGACGACGTAAACTAATGAAAACAAGTTATTAAACAGTCGTTTTACAAACTTAAAACTGCCAATTAAAAGGAAATTTTACACACTGTTGTAGATAAAATAAGTTAGTACATGACTTTCAAAAATTACTGTTTGACACAATGCCACTTGATAACGGTTTTTTAACGCACTTTATAATTTTTTGTAAAAGTACCTTTTTCGTCCTCCTTTTTGCATATACGTGTCCTGCCCGTCTATTTCTGGTTAATTTTATTGCCGATGCAATGTTTACGGGTTCTAAGAGGTCCATATTTAACCTTTTTCTTCATGTGTTCTCTTCTGCTACTGGTTGCTGTCAAAGGCGACTAGTAAATTTTTTAGTTTTTATGTCATATTCAAGGTTTTACTCCCATTCATTTCTATTTATAGAACGATTATTTTATAGTGTAATGTTAGTTGGTGTGGGTAATAATGATGATCTAAGTAAGAGCTTCACGGCAAAACACACTTGTTGTTGTTTCGTTGAATTAATGTTGTTTTTGCGAGTAAGGGCGGTCATTAGCTTAATAAATTTTTCGTTTATTTACTTCACATTGCCATATCAGTAGCTCAGAGCCAGAGTTCGTAGAAATAGTTTAGTGATTAAATCAAGAAAGTGGGTTTACTATTTTCTTTATTGCCTTCATTCTGAAAGCAACACAAAAAATATAATTTAAAACGTATCTACAAAAAATTTAAATAAAGAGATAACTTTGAGCAAATAGCGTGATACGAAGGGGGGGGGGCAATATGCCCAGCTGAAGTTTGCTCTGGTTACTGCTGGATTACCGAGGTCCCAGTGACAATTGGTAGAACGGCAAAGCCTTTAGGTCTCTTCATGCTGTCAGATTCGTTCTGTAAATAAAGCGCTTTAATAGTAAGTAACAAACGACTTCCGGGATTGGACCGTGTCATGATTGAGGTCGAAGAACTTAATGTTTTGCCCACTTTCGTAAGAAGCTTTATCAGAGGAGTTTCGCCACTGCCGTGGTTTACATGTTGAGTTACCGTACTCTTCTATCTCTTCCCTTGCAAAAGAGTTTTGCCTCTGGCGTGGTTTACACGCTGAGTTACCTAGCTGCTTCCGGCTGAAGGTCGACTCAAGTTAAAAAGGGTTGAGACTGCTCATGCATCGTCTTATACTCGTTCGAGGCATCTTTCTATTTCGTTCATCTGGAAAAACTGAAGTGAGGCAAACAGTGAGAGAGTAGAAGTGGGGCAGAAGGGTAAAGTTGCGCACATCCGCTACCCCAAGTTTCTTGCCTCATGTTCAAATTACAACAATTCTTGCTTTACTGCTAATGCTTTTCTCCCTACCACATCTATACCATAACAAAGTCTACCAATTGGTTTAATATACTAAATAAAACAGCATTTAGACCCGTTTTGAATGGTTAAGTAATGTAGCCTGCACTTTAACATTGTGTTTTCATTCATCTGACATTGCTTGAATTAGTCTTATTAGTTTGTAGTAAATTCCCAACTCTTTCATGGTACTTTTCCGTCCATTAGTATATTTTTCAAGTACATAAAGTATTCTTTCCATCTATTGGTTATACTGAGTGGTGTTCCGTTCGCATCCTCGACATTATCGGATTGCTCTTGAAAGTCCCTATGCTTGATTTTAACCTTTTTTTAATGTTGTCATATAGCCGGCAGTACGGCTGAGTGCCGGCAGTACGGCTGAGTGGTGATTCACATGCAAAAGTGAAGCTCCAGTCTGCTTGGTCAGAACTTGGATGGGTGACCATCTGGAGAGCGGGCGTAGTGTTCTAGCCAGACAGGCTCCACTACCTCAAGTACCTCCGCCGAATTTAAAAATGCACATACCCTCAGCGGCTCGGTGCGCTCGGCACCCCGACACTGTAAACAGTATAAGGGGTTCCAGATTATGTATGTATGTAATGCTGTCATATAATATTTCTTTCTTTTCGGTTCTTCTCTAAGTTTTCAATTTCTTTGTTTAGATGTTCTTTTTTATTCCTTTTCACTAGCCTCTTTTTTACTTTCTTAATTTTATTTAAATCCATTTTGAAAGTTTGTGTTCCTCTTTCTTGTAATTTAATAAAGCTTTTTCTGTTTCCCGTGCACCTTCTTGGCCAAACTGTTTCCTTTTCTGTCTTGTATTTTCTACCTGCACAACTTCTTTCGCGGTGTTGATCACTATATGAGACATGTAATGAAATATTGTTTCCTACTGTTACTATTATAGGGTTATGTAGAAGACAACTTATATCAAGGCAGGGTAAGAAATGCATCAATAAAGAATTTCCACTGACGTTTCGCAGTGGAATTTCTTTTATTGGTCCACCACGTTGGAGATAACGTTACTTTTATTCACTAGCAACGTAGACAACTCATAAGGTGATCTAAATAAGAAGGCGTAAAGTTCAAGTGGTTTATTTTCGCCTACTGATTTCTGTAAGTAATTTAAAACTAAAGCGCATCTATCTAATTCTATTCAGATATATTGTACGCTAACCGTAAATGTTTAGTTTTTGGAAAGATTCAAAATTCTTCTAAAACATGCAAACGTTGGAATATTTGCTCAACAGTGTTTTTGTATACGAATGTTTACCTTTGTTATTTTAATGGTTTCGCTATGGAAACAAAATAAGTTGCCAACCTCGTTAAAATTCCCAAGCATACGTAGATAGTAACCAGGAAAAAACGCTACGATTAATTGACTTGTCAAACAGACACGTTGAAAATATACTTGTCATGTACATTGGTTGCCTAATGAGAAGGTTTAAAACTCCTACTATTAAATTTTCAAGCGTTACAACCTGAAGGTTTTCCAAGAAAGTTGTGTACGTCGGGTAGATGTCCTCTCCTTGCATTCTCTGCTGCTACGAATGTATAATGGAGCACAATTTAGAAATGCTATTAGTATCTTTATCATCTCAAATGCACTGAAAGACCTTATTTCAAGCAGGGTAAGGAAATTCAGACTTAGCCCCTGGGGTCTGGTTGATGAACAAGGGCACTTTCTCATTTACAAAAATGTAAGCACCTCGAAGTTGACCTAATAGGGCTCAACTATTGCTGCCTTCTCATTCTTGTGAAGAACGTTTGCTAATTTCTCAGTTTTAGCTTTTCAATCGGTCACTCCTGCATAAATCTGTTTGGGCTACCATACCAACTGTAATTAAAAGGTTCAAATTTATCTTTGAATGTGTTGGCTGCATTGCTTTTGGTGTAAAATATGGAGAAACCTTCGCGTATTTCCGCAATGATGTGAAGCCTGCTCTCTCCAGTTTGAAAACAGTTCTATACCCCTTCGCATATAACTAAGGATTTTTTCAAACTGATACCAATTTGAGCTTTTAGTTTTTCTGCGACTTCTAAGGAATAAGACAAGCAGGAACTATTTTTGAATACATTTTGAAAATAATCACTAGCCTTGCTTGAAACGCAGATCTATTTTTTTGCTTCTAAATTAATGTATAGCTAGACTCCATCGTTTTCTATAAAATAGAAAAGTAGAAGTTAGTTGTCCAACAGACGGCGAGGAAGATAGCCAAAGTTAGGCTAACAATGCGCACATTACTTCAGAATACATTAAATAGCTTATAATATGGTGAAATACATTTCCACATTTTGATTGCAGTCTCGATCAAAGGTTCACCTTAATATAAATGTTCAGATTTTTATAAACACTTTCGCCCCCTCCTCTCAATATCTTACCAAACAATATAATTTAACTGTTGTTGACGTTTTTAGAATCACTTAAATAAGGTGTACAACACCAACCATTAAATATATGTATCACGCTTGTCTCCCAAATGTTTAACAAAGTGACATAATTAGCAATCTCCTGGGGTTTAAATTGTATTTAGGAAACTGTCCTATGCTTTCACCAACCCTACAACATATGTACATCTTCATTCGTCTGCAATCAATTCCCGTTGAACGCAGTACACAAAACTACAGAAAATTCACTTTTATGCTAGCCAACTAATATAAACGTCATCACAAATTAATACAACAAACTAGATGACGAATTGTGACGTCATGTATGTTTAATCGGCATATACAATATTCAGTGCTTTGTTATTATTCACTTTTAAGCTGATGTCAACTGAGAGATTAAGATACAAGTACTGATTTATCCAAGCACAAACCAAGAGTGTCATTGTAATCATATCGTTATTTACACGATCTTAACGCTGATTAGGGCTAAAAAATATTAGTTACTGAATATCGATCAGATATAAAAAGAATTGAAACTATGTAAGAAGCTAAATTTAAAATCCGTGATATTAAACTACTTGTCTAGTGGCCTCAAAAGGTTTACTACAAGTTTCTAGTATATTTACATGATCCTATATTGTAACATGTAACCTTTAGAAACTGAAACAACGGAAGCGTATTTCTGTGGACGTCAGTCATAATTCCTTTAACTTATATTTTTCTATTTTCTTAAACATCTATAATTTTCATAAGTTTGTTTTCTATAATATGTTAATGGAAATTTTATTGTCTTTGTCGTTTTTATAAATTACTAGTTTTTTTGCTAAACCTCTGCTTCGGTTGATGGTAGCACTCTCATAGATGACGTTACTGTTTCGACCTGGAGTTGATGCAAATATTTTACTCTGAACGTAACGCTTCAAATTCTCATATAATAGTCAGCTACCCTGTAACAGCCGAAGTCAATATGACAAAGAAGTTCTGTGTTCCTTAATCCATCTTACGATATTTAATGAATTCCCAAAAAGGTATCCAATTCTCAAATCTGCATGCCAGCAAGCTTCTTTCATTCATAATTCACAACTGAATCCTTAAGAACAAGCTGGCACACCATTAAACACACATAAACAACATCGCGAAAAAGGACGCTGCGTTTATTCGCAAAACAAAACTCTTGTTATTTCTCAGCTAATACTGCCTTTACACAACGACCATGTTCAAATGAAGGAGCTTTTACACGCCCATGCATTACATAGAATAATACTCAAATTTATTACGATTTTTGCACGTACAAAATGCCTTTAAGAAACCCTTTTTTCTTCGACTTATTATGCTGTATCGTCAGTGTATGCAATTATTTTATAGTCTTAGTGTTTATGGTTTTTTGTTCTTCCGTGTGTCTGACTACAATCTCTAGTGTGATATTAAATTGGGTCAATGGTTTTCGCGGCTGCAGCCGAAGATCTTTTTTGATTTGTGCTATCGAAAACTTGTCTATAATCTAAAACGTATATAGGTTAATTTTGAATTTACAGGATTTTCTCTAAATTTTCTTCGTTGTGTATAACGCATTTATGTAAATCCATTCTACTAGTACTTTACTATTTCTTAAGTATATGATACTAATCTTCGGTATATCATTGCAGACAACATCTTGTCAGTTGTGATTCTACAGTAATTATTGGCTGTCTTTCTTTCAGTCTTTATAACGTGTACAATTGCTTCTTTCTTCCATTTTTGGGTATTTCTTTTGATTTCTCTATTTTTAAATTATTTTATATATTATTTTTTGTTTCTTAATTATTTTTGTTATTTCTTTACACGTTGGTTCTTGTATTTTACATCACTATTTCTGATTCATGATGTAACTACTGTATTTCGCCTCTCTTTTATTTTATAAAGAATTTCTTTGCATCATTGTTTCTGTTATTGATTTCTATTTCTTCTAATATTTCTTGTATCCAAAGCGTAAAACTATATAATCTGTTGCAACCAGAAATGGCGTTTGAATGCAAATTGAATATTTAATCTATGGCACAACAGTGGAAAGACTACCTCACCCACTCGCTCTGTGCCTACAATAAAATTAATAATTGTCCCCAATATTCTACGTAGTAGTATAAATAATTTGCGAAAAGCGATATCGTACTTGTAAATTATATTACTATAATTATGCGATCAATAGAATAGAATACTATATTGCTTTTGCACATTTACTATTTATAGAAGTTCCGATATCCTTATTCTACTTTTCCTCAATTTCTTGAATAGCTTAACGATAACCTTACTGACTTTATATATTATCCTATCAAAAAGTATTAATTTAAATAACTGCATCTAATAGTCATACAAATATTGAAGAACGTAACAACTATACACGTAAATTGCCCTGTGCCGCTAAGACGCTGCTAATAAAGCATTTTTCGACCACAGGGAATATCAATAATACAGAAAATCTACAGCACTTACACTTATCTAAGTCAATGTTCCAAATATAGATGAAACGGTAACAATACACTACTCCAATAATTTGATAACCTTTTCCGCATATAATTGTCAGCGTATCTATTGATGATGTGATTACATAGCCTTGAAATTCTTGTCAAGAAAAGTAGCAATGAGTCAATAATATTAGATTACGTACGAATAAACAGTTCGACGTATCAAATCTACCTTTTACCATATTTGAGAATGATAATAACTAGCTCTACACTTTAGTCCAATAACACTGTGCATTATTTCCAAAAATATGGTCAAGCGGCCTGCAGAAAAGAATGAAATAGGCTTGCAAAAACGTTGAAGTATTTTTATATTAAATTTAAATCTTCATATCTATAAGTTTTTGAATGTGCTATATTTTTGAAAATTAGACGAACACAACAAAAGAAACGGAATTCATACATAAATTAGTATATTCAAATACAAGTTGCACAAGGCATCTATTCAAGTACGAATTTGAAATTCCGAAACTAGCCGCATAGCGGCGTGTTGGGGAACAATGAGTGCTTGAAGCAAAGAGCATATTGAAGGACCTTCTGCAACGAGTGTTTTATACTATTTTATCTATTTTTCCGCTTTATACCATTATATAAATAAAAAAATAAAAATGTTTTTTATTTTGCGTTTAGAATAACTCCATTCTAGCACCCAAATGACGTCATTTCATAGCGACTTATTCTAACACTCATTTGGGTGCTCATTCTAAATTCAAAATAGAAAAATGTCTTTTAAACATGGTTCCAAACTTTTACAGCGTGTTAAAGGACCCCAGTGGGTAAAAAGATGTGTGAACATGCTGAAAATGATTTATCAAAATATATTCAGTGTACTAGCAAAACAACAGTTACACAGCAGATACAGGTTCGTTGCACTGTATTTTGCGTTATATAAAGTGTTTGTGAAATATTAGTTCGGTAGGGTGGGAATCCTATTTTAATCAAACGAAACTAAAAAAATCACTGCAAACCAAAACGGTGTACTGAACCATAACGAGAAGTGTAAATCCTAACGAAATTTTTCTTTCACGTGATCTATGACGTGATTATCACACCACCATAATAACAAGATAAACTTGCTCAAAATACGTAATTTTATTGTTAAAAATTGGTATTTTTGAAACTTATGGTTGCCTATCTGGTCTGGATTACCAAAGTTAGTGTTCCTGTTACCCAATTACATTTGATGTTGACATTAACGTTTCTTTAACTTTTTATTAATGTCAGATACATCGATTTACGAGTAATTTTCTTAACAAACACTCTTATTTAACGTCTAAGTATGTTGTCTACTTTATTAAATACCCAACATTAAAATTATATCAATATCGAACACACATAAGAGTAACATACTCTAGATTTACCAAAACACCATCTGTGTCATAGTATAATATTGAAAATAATTGACAACACCGCTTCATAACAACAATACTTGTAGTTCAGTAACTAATATAACACCTTATTAACGCATTTTCGGACGGTTACTGAATTCCCACACCATCGTGTACAAATGTACCACGATATTTTAAAGACAGCTCTGAACGCCATTTTCTCGAAATCTTTCAAAACGTGTGAGACCATAGGTGAGTAGTTTTCTTCCTCTTCTACTTTTAACAATACACTTCTTTGTCGATATTCTATTATTCTTCAATCTTCTAGTATTTCTATATACTCTAACCACTTCAGTCGTTTAATTTGTTCCTATGAATAAAATAATAAATTTTAATTACTTCACCAGTAGTAGCAGAAACTGTCGGTCCCAAGCCCGGGAAAAGGAGGAGAAATTTTACTAGCAAAGAAACCCAATAAGAAGCCTCGAAACCAAACGAAAAATTCTACACGACGCGCGACTACAACGCCGAAAGCAAATAATCGTGAATTTTAGATTATGCTACGTTCTAAGTATTAACAACGTGCTATGGAGTATTTAAAGCGTTGGCAGAATTAAAATAGATGTAGAAATGTTAAGCGAAACCAAGCAAAATAAAAATGGTAACGAGATTGTTACGGTATAAACACGACTTTACGGCAACACCGGACCGCACTTACAGCAGGCCTAAGTTACGTTGAGAGAAAGCGGTATTAAAGCCTCCGATTGTCCACAATTAGCTCGCGGAGAGGGAAAGTCCACAGTACTCATGAACTTCGTCCCCGTTTCCGAATAGTCAACAGAAGACATTACTAGGGCGCCATATCGAAAAATGTACACCTAGCTGGATAAGTCCACTCCGTTCACGGCCGAAGCGAATTGGGTCTAGGGCAAAATAAATACTTACGTATACGTCAACTAAATGCGTACTTGCTTCAACTATAAAAGTATAACTTTCCTTTTACGATCTCGTCACAATTGACTAGGTACTCAACGATTAACCACAACTTTTAAATGCAACTCACCTGAACCGCGCGGTTCCTTAATGCTTGGCTAATTGACACTTTTACTCAAAGAAACCACAAATACTACAAATGACGTATATTAAACTATTTAGACATGATTTAAACTGCTAAAAATGCTATCTAAAATATAATTACAGTGACGCCATACATGAAACAAGTTATAATATTCAAAATTCCAGTAAAGAATATGATAAGAGCATATCAAATACTGATGAAGGAGGAACCCTGTAAACAACGGAGGGACAGCTCGATTCAGAATAGTAGACTTCGAGTGTACAAATCAACAAATTGAACCACTAGTGTACCATCTCGAATTGCCTTGCATCTAATAACATGTGTTTCAAAAAAACTCATTCTCAACATGCCATGATCAAATTGAAATTTGCCATAACTTGATACATACCCATTGAAGCAAATGAACTACCATAAGTCAGAGAGAACTAAATTACATCTAGATCTTGCACTATTTTTCTAAAAATATATAAAACACTTAATAAAAACAATTTTTATTGACTGGGATGATTATTACCCCTGTTGTTGTGTACATGCCATCTTATCTTCCTTTCTGCTTGATACAAATAACCTAAACTTTTGCCTGTCACAGTGACAAATGTTTTCATAAAAAAGTGCAATCTGACATTCACCTACAGACTTAAGTTAAGACATGACTAGATTTATCTTCCTTTCCAAGATATAAAAATAGCTATTTAAGTAACAAGGAATGTAAGGCCCTATTAACATTTGAGGTAGGCAAGTACAAGCCAAGACGAAGTCGCGGCTTGTTGCCTACCGAAAATGTTAATAGGCGATACATTCCGAGTTATCTTATTATATTTTTCCCGCTGCTTATCGAAATTTTCCTAGATTTCTGAAAAAATCGTTTGGTTTGTAACCTGTCACCAGGATTAATTTTTGTCAGTCGTGTTACCTGTGAGTGTCACATGTCACATAAACACTTGCAATTTATAAACAAAACGTCTAAATCTGCATCTTGCTTTGCTAGTTTTATTATCCTAGGAACTTAATAATAATATTAAGTTCCGTTGTCAACAAAAAGCAGCAAACAAATATAATCACCGACTTACACGTTTTGTTACTAAGGCTGTATCACTGACTTACATGATCAGCAGCGGGAAAATAATATTTATTAGTATTCAAAGCTAATTAAATTTGCTTTATAATAACTCCGAGAAAGTTCTTATTTTATTAAAACTAATACAATTACTAAATATGAATGCTTTGAGACAAATTGAGGGTGGTCACCCTGACAAAATTGGTTGTTGAATATACGATTTCAGAAATTTCACTTTGATATAGCCTTAATTACTATCTTGATGTTTTGAGCATAAATGCTGTCATTGAATAAAATGTTGGATTAAAAGTTATATTAAAATAAAATAAATCAGTTATTAGCTGCCTTATATATCAAATATGAAAGATACAAATGTAATGATAGCACGCTCAGAATAGAATCGTATAGTTCGATTATAATATTGTTTCGACCTTGCGATCAGGCACCTGCAAACGCGTGAGGTACAGCCGCCAGGAGACGACCTTGGAGACAGCTGTGGACGAATGAATCATTGTTCCAGAACTTCGAGAAACGGCCTTGGACCCAGAACTTCGAGAAGCAGCCGAGCCGCTGCGAATATATAAGTCACGCCCGAGGTCAATACACGCGACACGTCACCGTTGCCGGAATGGTCTCGACGCTTCCAGGAGGGAATTTGCCGGAAATATAAATATGCGTTCGCAGGTATAGAAGTCAGTTCTCCAGCAGTTCTCATCAGACTCGAAGCGTGTAATAAAAATGAACATGTATATATAACCATATAAATCCTTAATGTTTAAGTCGTGAATAAATAGCCACTTAAATTAATTGATGTTTAATCCAGCACATATAAATAAATTGTGTATCGTTGTTAGAAATAGTTCGTAGTTTAAGTAATTCGTGTGTTTGTAAATAATAATAATTACTCGTTGTAAATAAATGTTTAATGCAAGAAGCGTCGTATAATTTTTAAATAGCTCGAACGTTAAACGTAACAATATATTTCTGATATAACCAAGAGGACAAAGAAAAGCAATACAAAATGTATTTCAAAGTGTATAATCAAATGTGAGTAATATTGATCTGGAATAAAACTATAAGGAAATTAAATCAAACTATTGTGAAAATTAACATTCAAGAAAACTTAATAGTGTATGTAAAGATATAAGTAAGACATGAAAAGAGTCAGGAAGAATGGGGTGTAAAATGTAAATCGTTAATTTAGTGAATAGTAGATGTACCAAATTATAATTTAGGTTAAAATGTATTTATGGAAATTTCTTAATTAAATCATGTCACCAATAGAAATTAATAAGCAACAATGTAATGGGATGTGCAACCAGAGATATAAGTTTATTGATACAAAAACAACAAGAGCAAAAAAGTGGAAGAATGTATTTGTTGCTTTGCTCTCTCAAAAATTGAAATAAACCATATTAATTAATTGAAGTTGGATTTTATTTGAAGGGAAAAAGCAATATAAGGGGAGTTAATACTGGCCTTTAATAATTATTATTATAACGAAGAAGGTAGAATTGGTTAGCAGTGTTGGGTCCAGTAAAAGACTTCCCTGTAAGTAAAGTTAGAAGGAAATACAATGGGTCGTCGGGTGGTGCAGCGGTTGCTGTATTAAAATCGGGGGGAGTCCTGATTGCTGTTGGTAGCTGCAGACTGCATTATTGTTAGCGTTGTTTGTGGTCTTGATAGCAGGTGGTAGACAACAGGAACTATTTGTTCAGGAAAGAGTTCTTGCTGTATGTGATAGCAATTGGCTGATAAACTATAAACAGGTTGCTATGCAAGGAATGATGTTGGTCGTGTCCATACAGATTTGGTAGCTGTAGCTGTAAGAATGAAAATAGTCAAAACTGCATGCATCTGGTGTCTGCTGACAAGAAAGCAGAAGGAATTGTGAAATATACACTACAAGTAAGCAAGTAAAGTAATACTGAGCATAGAGTTACCAATTATAATAACTGATTTACCTTAATAGGGTACCCAGGCAGCATGCAATATTTATATAATATTAATTTTACATTTCGGTAATATTTGTCGGGTACAAATCTCATTTAAATATATGCAAACTAAAACTAAGGTTGTATTAACAATACATGGAAATCTACACAAAATATTTGCCATTACCATTTCTAAAATTTTTGTTTAATATTTTGAGGTTAGTGTTTGAGAAACATTGATATAATATAGTATTTTAAGGGGCTTAAAATATTAAAGTTTAATGTTTAAGTAACCTCAGGAATACATTTAAAAGTAATATTAGTTTAGCCAAGTTTAGACAAGATTACCCTAATATTTGGAACGAAGATACCTAC
>OW679203.1:82741457-82756800 GCA_940337035.1 Agriotes lineatus
CACCGAGTGTTACACAGTAGGGGTGGTACTTTCGGGTCCTACTTGAAGGCAGTGCGCAGTCCAAGAAGAACAGTAGGCAGGACTTCAACCCATCGCAGCGGTCGGTTTCATGGTACATTATGGCTGCTTTAAAATGACCTGGCGAGGCTTTTTTCGGACTTCTGTTTAAAAAGCGAGTGGCAGCGGTTTGTGGTCTGACCTCACTACTAGTCTTCGTCCTTTTACCATATACTGGAAAAGTTTTATTAATTCGTATATGGCTAGGAGCTCGCGATCATATGTGCTGTACTCACGTTGCGCAGGATTTAGCTTCCTCGAAAATAACGTAAGGGTTTCCACTCGATGTCGACCTGTTGCTTCAGGACACCTCCAATTGCGACATCCTATGCATCGGTCGCTAGCTGCAGAAGAGTATCGTCTGCGGGGTGCGCTAAGAGTGTCGCGTTTGCGAGGCTGTTCTTACAGCGCTGGAAGGCGGCTTCGCTTTCAACTGTCCATGGCACCTATGTTTTGTCGTTCCTATTTGAATTCGTAAGGAAGGCCTTCGATGGAGCTTGTATCTCCCAAACAGATTTGATAAGTTTGCGGTAAAAAATTTATCAATCCGAGAAATCTGCGGAGTTCTTTAATAGTCCTCGGTCTGGAAAGCTCCGTGATTGCTTGGACGTTTCCCTGTAACGGTTTGCAGCCTTTCTCGCTGACAAGTTGCCCCAGAAACTCCAAATACACACTTAGCTGGATTGACTGCGATGCGATAATCTTGAAGCCATGTACAATATTAACGATAAAAGTCGACAACGCGTTTTCCTAACTAAATAAATGTGTATTCACTGACGTCCGTAAGGTTCATCTATGTACCAGGTTCGAATTAAAATGATTACTATTATTAACCTACATATGTCTTTCAATACTTGTCTCAACTGCAGAAATCCGTAAATTAATGTATGTAATCTATAGCAGAATATTTTCATGACCTAAGTATTTAGATCGTTGGTCGCCGGCGCCGTTTATATCCCAAGCGTAGGTTAGAAATTTTGATTTCCTATTAAGAGCACACAACATGTTGTTGTCAACTAATTTGTGTAATGATTTACCTCATGTTTATATTATTTTTAATATAAGTAGTTAAATAGCCTCCGACTTTTCTTCCATTTCCCATTTAATTACAAACGGCCTTGTCTGCAGCTACCACTAAATGAAGTGCAGATAGAATCCGTTATACAAGAGTAGAAAAAGGTATATTAGTGCACAGAAGTACTGAAAGTGGACAAGAAATATAAAGGAAAGATGATAGGAGAAGGGAGTGGTGGATTCGTTGCTGTATGTGAAACAGTGGAATCTAGATGTTTTTAAGAAAAGGAATACAGACATTAGTAACAGCAGATGGCAATATTAAAAAGTGACTCTTTGGTTGATGTAAATGTAAGAAAAGTGCTCTTTGGAGTCCTGGCTGTTGGATTGTGGTAGCAGTCGGAAAAGTGTAGTAGTAGCTATAGGAGGATTGTAGGGCTATGTTGCTGTTGGATGTACCGTAGCAGAGGAAGTAGAAGGGATGTAAGTTGCAGGAATTCTTTGTCTGTTTAAGGAAAAATTGGAAGAGATAAGTATTGAGAAGTCTGCATAAAGTTGGAAACAGGTATAGTGTCTGAAAGAAATATGTATAAACTGTAATAATTGATTTATATGATTGTAATATTAGAATAGTAGACAACATTTGTGAATGGTTTTATATATCTAAATATGATAAAGAAGTGTAAGGTTAAAATAGAAGATGTCAGAATCAAAGACAATAACTAATTGTCATAGTGACATTTTGTAAAACTAATTTTGTCAAATAATTCCAAATTGATGCCATTATTTTAAAGTACATTTGAAGAACCTAACTTGAGGTCGAGTCACAGATATACATACACTTCAATAAATAAATAAATTTATATTGTAATGGTTTACTGCCCATAGCAGTTCTGATTGCCTAATTAACTAAATGAATAAGGTCAACATGAGCACAGAATTAAATTTTTGTTGATTGCAAGATAATCAATACTCATGTGCAGTAACTAATAATTTGAGGTATAAAAGTTGCATGAAATAAAACAGGTTTTAGAAGGTTTACGTTCAGAGATTCAGATATGATAAATGGGCTAATGCAATTTAATTTGTAACTGACGGATTTGAGCTTATTATCGTCAGACATAATGTGAATAAAATAATACAGAGTGATTTGTTAAATACAGGGAGTATATGAGCGTTATGTATTAAGAGTATAAGCCAGCAAACGGCAAATTAGCTGAAAGGTAAACGAAACAGTGCTAGCAAAATAATAATTGCCATAAAGCAACGAAAAATGGGAAGCAACCGATCGAAACACAATTACGGAGACGCTAAAGAAACTCCAGGTGTATCAGTGTAGTATAAACAAAAGTAATTTAAAATCAGAGCAAAGTATAGTGACATTTATTCCAAAAAAAGACAATTTTAGTAGTTAGGCAAAGACATGTGTAAGGGAAGATAGACGGGTTGGCCTTATCTGATGGCGAAAGTTATATTTGGTATTTTGCCGGCCGGTAACTATCTGCCTAATGGTCTAACTAGTCTCGAGGGTCGGGGTACCAACTACGCTGAAAAATAACACTAAGCCAAAATATGAAGGAAGTGGGCGCCAGGTCCTCGACATCGAATAATCCTTGCGACGGACCGTTCGCAAGGTCAAAGATATATCCAGCAAGTTAACCAAATAAAATAGTAACGACCAATAAAAGTATCACAGCTTTATTATCATAACCTGGTGGGTACTATAGTGCCAGAAATACTCACACACCAAAAATACATAATACAGCAAATCCACAAACAGTCAAAATATATCACAGCAAATACACAAAAATAAAACCAATAAAAAAAATATCACAGTCGACTAAAGCTACGAGCGCACAACACAATTGACCTATAAAACGAACTCGAAGTGTCATAAAAGCTAAATCAGCCTGAAGGGCGTAACAACTAAAACAGCCTGAAGGGCGTAAGATACCTCGAAGCTTATATCAAACAAAAATAGGCAAAGCATGTCTAAATAATTAACCAGTGGCGTTCACCGTGAAGCGGGAATCGCTACGACACGAAGCATGACTACATTAACCTACCAATATTATCTAAAAAGGCTTTAAAATAAGATAAGCAACAAATCCCCGGAGTACGAAATTAAGGGTGCGAAATGCGCAAGTAAAATAATCAATGCCAACATTAAACCCCGAAGGTTGGCCTAATAAATTATCTTTAAGTAGCACAAAATTTAGATGGGGCGGTTCCAGCACGTTATGAGATCTCTCAGGGGTTGATAGTTCATAAAGGAAAGTCATACGGCATTCCCTGACGTTCTAAAACTGCTTGCGAGAATTCTAAACCCTAATCTATACTGTAAGGAAAGATAGACGGTCGGCCTTACCTTTTGGCGAAAGTTGTATTTGTTATTTTGCCGGCTGGTAACTATCGGCCTAGTTGGGCTAGCTCGCCGCGAGGGTCGCAGGGTTCCAGCTATGCTAAAAGAGAACTAAGAACAAAAAGAATAGGAGAGGGCGCCAGGTCCTCGACGTAGATCGAATCCTTGTGCCGGACCGTACACAAAGTCGGAGATAAGTCCAGCAGATTAAAAATAAACAAATCAATGACCAATGAAAATATCACAGCTTTATTAACAAACAGGCAGGTGGGTACTATAGTGCGAATACTAGTACAAAATGCATATTAGCTTCAGGCAAGCAACAAGATACAAATATAACTACGTTGCGACAAATATAAATATATAATAGGTGTAACAATACGGTAGGTACATGCAGAACAATTAAATAAAATGTTTCAAGCCTACTATATAAATATCACCATGCATGCATCTATAAAATCTATCTAGGCCGCAATATGCGCACAATACCAACACACTAAAAATAAACAGCGAGGTTACGAAGGGCGTCGTGAAGGCAATTTAGAAATATATATATATATATATATATATCGGAAGTTGAGCCTGTACGGGGCTCAAAAACAAATACGCCGTTTCAGAGCGATACAAGACTAACCTGGCTAACGTTGGACCCCGAGGGTTAGCCCGAAATGACGTTGATTCGCGGTTCAAAGGAATTTCTAAGGGTCGGAGCAACGATCGCTCACGTGGCCACGCAAAACACGTCGATGTCCTAAATATTAAAAATGCATCAGGGTTTCCCCATATGATATTGATTAAAGCAAACGCTTGGATCTGCTCTTTATCCGGTTTTGTTCGATGCAAACTAATTACTCAATTCGCGGCGATTCGAAAATGAAGCAATCGGCTATCGTTGTCGCTTCTCTAAACACTACCAATATGCACCGATACGTCAAGCAGCGGACGTGCAAATGGCGACGGAGTCCGCAACTGACATGTAAGTACGGCCCTAAATCTGAAATAATTGAGCGAAAGACCTAACCTACAGTTTACAGGGGGGGGGGCTCGACGGGGCGCCAGTCTTCAGCGGAACCTCCTAAACAGGGCTCTAGTAAGTTTATCTGACGTCTGACATTAATTTGCCAGGCTGCACATAAATGAAAACAAGGCAGCAACATGAAAGCTAGCTATTCTGTAATTCGTATGTTCCGCAGAGAAGCCGTGGCTCGGGGCTAATTCAAAATCGAAAGCTCCTGCACAATTACGCCGCAGGACTGTCTTCACGGACTAGGGTAAGCTCGATTAATAATTCAATAAAGATCACTAAACTGCACAAAATGGTCGCTCGAAATTTTCAAAAGCCCTATCATAACGACACATCAGACCTATACAAAAGCATGCCCTAATACCTAACCATACGAAGCATTGCTATGCTAAAAATATCACACATGCCGTAGCTACTAACAATACAAGGCACTACTATTTAATTATAAAATGTACTAAGCGCACGGTGCAATAACTACATTAGTGTTTTGCCTATAGTGAAACATGACGTGACCTAACCTTTCCGTTGGCTCGCAGGAGGTCGGAGACAGCTGTGGCAGCGAGAGTTCCGGTAGCCGCAGCGGAAGGCCGTGCGAGCTATGGGGGCTGCGGGAGGCTTATAGGCAGATGTAGTACAGACGCCTACTCTCTCACTCGAGCGTGGCCTACAGGAGTTGCGAAATTCCCTGACAACTCGACAGTTTCAGGAGCCCAAGTCGACGGACTGGATGCCCCCAGAGTGCAGCCGAACGGGGAATGCTAAGCCTCTTCAGGGAGGAGTTTAACCTCTCGCAGAAAGCGTCCAAACTCTCCCAAGTAAATTTGGCTGTAGTGATGACTGGCATCCGACAGGAAAATGGCTATAAACGCATCATGCCCAAATAAATCTACGATTAAGGAGCCGAGGCTAGTGACAGCTTACCTTGAGTGATGACGGGCAGCCATAAAAGTGCAAGAATGCTGCTGACCTAAAAGGAATCCGCAAATTGCGAATGACGTAAGTACAACCAAATCAAATACGAACGTCTTAAAGGACACATGTGCTTTGTAGATCCTCCTCGAATCGAAACGGAGCGAAGATACACTAATTAGCTCATAAATCAAGCACACAGTCGAGGCACCAGCAGCTCACACCAAGTTTAAAATGGGAAAGGAACTCAAAAAGCCACCAGTTACCAGTTTATCAAAACTATCCAAAATTTTGGGCCAGAAGATGAAAAAAAACAGCCTGAAAAGTGTGACTGCAAGAAGAGATATCCTTTATCTAGCAACAAATAGTATAGTGCAGAATAGTTGCAACAAGGGTTGCCTAAGCGCCATACACAAATATCTGTAGAAATGAAAACAGAATAAATTTAATTTGTAAAATATGGTTAATTATTCGAAGAGTTGCTTACCAAACTGCGTGATAATTATAGGGGAGAATTGAAAATTAGGGTACCGCTAACCAGACCTAATTTAAAGCATGCGAAAATTCCAAAAAGCCACCTAATGATACTCAAAGCTAAAAATTCAACTAGCAAAGGTTTGCACATACAGGGGTCGCTCTAAAAGTACCGTAAAAAATCCTTCCCCTACAAAAGGGAGGGTAAATCACTCCAGATTTACCCGACCATACAACTGCCAACAAAAGAAATCGCCTTAAGAGACAAAAAAACGATGCCTGCCGGAAGGAAACACAAAAGGGAAGAAACAAAGGACTTAAAAGAGTAGACAGGAAGAGAGCATGTAAGAGTCCAAGCACATCATCGAAGACAACTAGACACCAACCACTTCCGTCGCTGCAAGGAAAAATTCGGAATGGGAGACAGGAAAGCGAACGACACAGAAGAAGGAAGGGAAAGGAAAACCAACCTCAGCCAAGGGGTAAGTGCTTAGGCCCAGGATCGACCTACAGCACTGAAGGTATCTTCAAATGACGGAAGATAGAACGGATATCTAAAAATACAAAATATTGCAAAGAGAACGAACACAGCTATAAGAGGGAACATCCCTTTCAAACAAAAAAATGAGACAGAGAAAGACGCGAGAAATGAAGGGACCAGATGGTTAAGGTTGGGACTCCAATTCGAGAAAAGGGAAAGGTAAATTGGGTCCTAAAGGTCGGTCCGACGTCCCCAAACCAACCTCCCAAAAAGACGCAGACTAAACCAAATCATCATTATCGTCGACAGCGTTATTGAGCTTCAAGTCTTTGGCAAGCCAATTCCCACGTAAACGACCGTCTGAATCCTTAAGTTGATAAATGAATCGAGACAACTTCTTATGGATTATAAAGGGTCCAATGAACTTGGGTGCCAATTTAGCAGTATAGTGGTTAATAACATCTGATTGTGTGAAGTTTCTTCTCCAAACGGAGTTGCCTACCTGATATTCATCAGGTCGTCTTCGCATGTAGTATACCTTCGACCGATCGTAGGCCCTAGCAAGATGAACTTTTACTTCTTTGTACAATCGTTGCAGCACTTGGGCTCTTATATTGGGGTTTTCATCCCTTATGACACGAAGTTCGGGACCTTCATCTTCAGGTCTTCCTTCAGGATTCCCATCGAGTGTAATTTCTCGGCCAAAATTCAAAAAGTAGGGGCTATGACCAGTGACATCATGCTTGGAGATTCTTATAGCACAAGCGACTTGTAAGTATTTATCCCACTCACGTTGTTTGTCGGACACGTACGCTGTAAGCATTGTTTTCAGAACACGATTGATGCGTTCCGTCGGATTTGCCTGAGGGTGATACAACGCTGTAAACGCTATTCTGCAGCCATAGTTCCTAGCCAAGGCAGTAAATTCGCGACTCTTGAACTTGACACCATTGTCGCAGATAATTCTTTTCGGAGCGCCAAACAATAGGAATACGTTCTCTTCAACATGACGTACGACTGAAGCGGCCGTAGCCTTACGAAGGGGAAATACAAGGGGAAGTTTAGTGAAACAATCAGCCACTACAAGTATATACTGATACCCCCGAGAAGAACGAGGTAGAGGTCCTATGAGGTCCAGACAGATGACCTCCCAGGGCTTCGAGATGTTTGTGTGACCTCCCATATGTCCAGTGGGTGGTCGTTGGTCAGGCTTAGTGCGGGAACACACCTTGCAGTTGCGAATGTAGCACAGAACGTCTGTTCGCATCTTGGGCCAGTAGTACCTCTGAGCTATACGACCTAAGGTTTTCGAAATGCCAAGATGTCCTAAGGTAGGATCATCATGATTACGTCTAAGTATTTCTGAGCGTCTGTCTCTAGGTAGTACCATTTTCCAATCTTCATTGGCCTGCATGAGTTCTGGATACGGGCTCCTAACATGTTTATAGAGTTGCGAATTCGACTCGCGCCAAGCAGGGTAGTGCTGTGGATCGTTGCGAACCTTTAGACGCATCCGAGCATACCAGCGATCTCGAATATCGTCGTCCTCGATTACTTCATCGATAATAGGTACGGACCTGAATAGAGCATCAGGTACGACATTGTATTTGCCCTTGCGGTGTATGACGTTAAAATTGTATTGTTGTAGGTGTATGGCCCAACGCGCAATGCGTCCTATGGGATCTTTAATATTATGCAGCCATTTGAGTGCGTAGTGGTCAGTTACGACATCGAACTTAGTTCCCTCGATGTACGGGCGAAGTTTCTCAATGGCGAAGAGTACTGCGAGACACTCACGCTCCGTTGTGCTGAACTTCCGCTCATTCTTTGTGAGCGAACGGCAAATATAGCAGACGACCTTCTCTCCCTCAGGATACGTCTGGGATAAGACGGCTCCAAGTCCATAACCACAGGCGTCCGTCTGTATAGTGAAGAGCCGACTAAAATTTGGGCAAGAGAGCACAGGGGCCGAGACGAGGCAGTCTTTAATGATGTCGAAAGCGGTTTGGCATTCCTCAGACCAGACAACCTTTTGGTTCTTGCGAAGGAGGCGAGTCATAGGTGACACAACTGAAGAAAAGTTAGGCACAAAGCGCCGATACCACGATGCCGTTCCCAATATCCTTCTAACCTCTGGTACCGTCTTGGGGTTAGAGATGTTCAAAATTGCTTCGACCTTTTCCGGGTCGACGAGTAGATCTTTGGAGTTCACGACGTACCCCAGGTACTTCAATTCGAGCTTGCAAAAAGGACATTTTTCCCGGTTCAAAGTTTGGCCGGCCTTGGCGATTCTGGATATGACTTCCTTCAAGACCTCCAGGTGGTTTTCGAAGGTAGGAGTACAGATAATTACATCTTCCAGGTATGTAAAAGCGTAGGGTTCTAGGTCGGCACCAATAACTCGGTCGATAAGACGTTGCCAAGTCGCCGCGGCGGTATGAAGACCGAACGGGAGGCGACAAAATTGATACAACCCACGATTAGGGACAGTGAAAGCAGTTAGCGGACGGCTAGCTACGGAAACCGGCACCTGAAAGTAAGCTGACTTGACATCTAACGTGGTCAGGAATTGTGCATCACGTAACTTGTCCAAAATGTTGCTGATGTACGGGAGCGGATAGTCATCAGGTTGGCTAACCTTGTTGAGCTTCAGATAGTCCACACAGAAGCGATAAGAACCATCCTTTTTCCTTATCATGACGATGGGCGAGGACCATGCCGATGTTGAAGGTTCTACGATGCCCTTTTCCAACATATCGTCGAGCTCCTGGTTGTCATGTTTCTGAAGGGCAGGCGAGATTGGGTAATAACGCTGCTTAATTAGTTCAGCATCAGTTTTAATTACATGTTCTACTAGGTGAGTGCATCCTACGCCATCTCCTATCATGGAAAAAGCTTCAGTGATAGTCTGGTCAAGCACGGCTTGTTCTTTATCCGTGAGATGTCCAGTCGAACGAATTGCTGTGATTTGCTCGTCAGCCGAGGCTTTGGAGAAGGTCCATTCCCCATGGCGAAGATCTGGCACAAGGGCCATCCTCTTCCAGAAGTCGGTGCCCAAAATTAGTGTACCTATGTGGAAGTGAAGGGATAACCAGGACTTCGAAGGTTCTCACACGATCTCTCAACGGTAAGTGTACCTATGCTATGGCATTTTTCACCGTTGGCGACGCTGCAGGTGGTAGATTTAGCAGAACTTAATTTGCAGACGTCCTTCAATACTTCCCATCCTTGGCGACCTAAAATGGTACGGCTCGCGCCGGAGTCCAACAAACCAAGTAGATCCTTGCCGTAAGCAGAGACACGAAGATAAGGCTTCTCATCTTTGCTGGCGTGACCTAAGATGAAATCTAGCAGAATGCGATGTTCAGTAGAGGTGTGATCCATTACTCGAGATTGGGAGACGACATTGGCCTCAGAGATGATGACGAGAGAAGACGTTAATCGGCCTCTTAACGCCTTCCGTTCCCGTTACCCGAACAGGAAGGGCAGGTACGAATTGTGACGTCGGCTTTACCGCAGCGATAACATTTCAATTTGGGCGGCGATGGACACTGAGCTACGCGATGGTCGGGCTTCCCACAGTTCCAGCACACACCATATGGTCGAGCAGCTGTAACATCGCAGACTCGTCCTTCGGCAGCGGGGCTAGGGGTGGAACTAGGTTCCTCAATAGCAGCAGCTCTTGCTCCAAAACGAGGCTTGTGATAAGCCAAGTCGGGTTCGAGAGCTTGATAAGGCGGAGGTGGATTCTGAGACCTTGAAGATCGCACCTTAGCATCCTCAATCAGTTTGCCAAGTTGTCTAAGCTGAGCGATACTCGCTGGGGAGTAGAGAGCCAACTGAGCTTGTAAGTATGGTTGCAAGTTCCTACGCATAATTTCTATACGCTCCATCTCCACAGGTACGCGAGAAAGGCGACTAAAAAGGTTCTCCATAACAGCAACATAGACCGTCACGGGCTCATCGGGACCTTGAGTTCTACTACGGATCTCATCCCTTAGGCTGAATTCATAATCACAAGGTAGGAAAGCGGCTTTCAAAGCGATGATCAATTCAACCCATGAACGAATGGTGCTACGTATCGAGCGAAACCAAATTCGGGCGTTGCCAGTAAACAATTCGATAGCAGCAGCAAAAAGTTGGTCCTTGGGCACATTCCGAGCTACGCGAGTTTCTTCGATCTCTTCTAAGAAGCTAGTTAAGCCGGATCCTCCATCAAAGGTGATCCTCTATTTATTAATGGCTATATAATTGGCAGTCAAAGTGTGTCTATACGACGTAGGCTGGTTGACATCTTTGGCAGCAGAAGAACGACGATTGACAGCATCAGCAAAGGGCGGATAATCTAATTATATGCCAGGCTGCATGGCTGAGCTACTAGGATTAGGCTGAGGGGCAAAGAACTGTGAAGTGGACGAAGGATGACTCCACGTAACCGAGCTAGCAATAGGACGAATGGGCAAGGCAGCGTCTTCCTGAGACGTAGTGGCAACAGAGCTATGGGGGCGAATATGAGTTTTCTGGGGCGAAGCTACTGAACCGTCCTCCGAGCTTGAATCACTCGGTGCGACTGACGTATCGTTGCGAGCTTGAGCATCAGCGTGAAGCTGAAGCTTTGCATCCAAGGGAGCAAGTAGTTGTCCGCATCCTTCCTTCAAGGACTCCAACCTAGAAGCGGAATCTGGTTCTGCTGTAATGCGACCTAAACGACCTTGAACATGAAGAAGGCGAGTACCTAAACGTTGAGCGTCATTGTCCAGGTTCCTTAAATGCAGCTATCGACTTCGGCAGCTTCTTCGCAAACCGCGAGTTCGTCAGTAGCGTCCAAAGATACGGGAGTGAAAGTGACATTCATAAGAAGATATATCTTCATACGAGCACGAAGTAATTTACGTTTGTCTTGGACGTTGCCCTGAATGGCAATGTCTCTAACTCGAAGCTCATAATCGAGCTCATCTAAGCGAAATATCATCTTGCTGTTCCAACAGAACAAGATGATCACAAAAACTTATTTAAACTAGGCTTATAACTAACCCAAGCAAAACCTGTAAATAGCATGCAATAAACAAACCTATAGTTAGAAATAATCAACTGTAAATACCCAGCAAATAGCGACAATAAATAGTTCCAATAAATTCTAACACCCTAAAAATTTTGTTTGCACTATAGTACCACCTAGCACCCTAGTAACGACGTAGTCAAAAATCCTTTCCACGGCCCAAAACGTTGGGCGCCAAATTCTTCTTGTAAGGGAAGATAGACGGTCGGCCTTACCTTTTGGGGAAAGTTGTATTTGTTATTTTGCCGGCTGGTAACTATCGGCCTAGTTGGGCTAGCTCGCCGCGAGGGTCGCAGGGTTCCAGCTATGCTGAAAGAGAACTGAGAACAAAAAGAATAGGAGAGGGCGCCAGGTCCTCGACGTAGATCGAATCCTTGTGCCGGACCGTACACAAGGTCGGAGATAAATCCAGCAGATTAAAAATAAACAAATCAACGACCAATGAAAATATCACAGCTTTATTAACAAACAGGCAGGTGGGTACTATAGTGCGAATACTAGTACAAAATGCATATTAGCTTCAGGCAAGCAACAAGATACAAATATAACTACGTTGCGACAAATATAAATATATAATAGGTGTAACAATACGGTAGATACATGCAGAACAATTAAAAAAAATGTTTCGAGCCTACTATATAAATATCACCATGCATGCATCTATAAAATCTATCTAGGCCGCAATATGGCGGACAATACCAACACACTAAAAATGAACAGCGAGGTTACGAAGGGCGTCGTGAAGGCAATTTAGAAATATATATATATATATCGGAAGTTGAGCCTGTACGGGGCTCAAAAACAAATACGCCGTTTCAAAGCGATACAAGACTAACCTGGCTAACGTTGTACCCCGAGGGTTAGCCCGAAATGACGTTGATTCGCGGTTCAAAGGAATTTCTAAGGGTCGGAGCAACGATCGCTCACGTGGCCACGCAAAACACGTCGATGTCCTAAATATTAAAAATGCATCAGGGTTTCCCCATATAATATTGATTAAAGCAAACGCTTGGATCTGCTCTTTATCCGGTTTTGTTCGATGCAAACTAATTACTCAATTCGCGGAGATTCGAAAATGAAGCAAACGGCTACCGTGGTCGCTTCTCTAAACACTACCAATATGCACCGATACGTCAAGCAGCGGACGTGCAAATGGCGACGGAGTCCGCAACTGACATGTAAGTACGGCTCTAAATCTGAAATAATTGAGCGAAAGACCTAACATACAGTTTACAGGGGGGGCTCGACGGGGAGCCAGTCTTCAGCGGAACCTCCTAAACAGGGCTCTAGTAAGTTTATATGACGTCTGACATTAATTTGCCAGGCTGCATATAAATGAAAACAAGGCAGCAACATGAAAGCTAGCTATTCTGTAATTCGTATGTTCCGCAGAGAAGCCGTGGCTCGGGGCTAATTCAAAATCGAAAGCTCCTGCACAATTACGCCGCAGGACTGTCTTCACGGACTAGGGTAAGCTCGATTAATAATTCAATAAAGATCACTAAACTGCACAAAATGGTCGCTCGAAATTTTCAAAAGCCCTATCATAACCACACATCAGACCTATACAAAAGCATGCCCTAATACCTAACCATATGAAGCATTGCTATGCTAAAAATATCACACATGCCCTAGCTACTAACAATACAAGGCACTACTATTTAGTTATAAAATGTACCAAGCGCACGGTGCAATAACTACATTAGTGTCTTGCCTATAGTGAAACATGACGTAACCTAACCTTTCCGTTGGCTCGCAGGAAGTCAGAGACAGCTGGGGCAGCGGAAGGCCGTGCGAGCTATGGGGGCCGCGGGAGGCTTATAGGCAAATGTAGTACAGACGCCTACTCTCTCACTCGAGCGTGGCCCACAGGAGTTGCGAAATTCCCTGACAACTCGACAGTTTCAGGAGCCCAAGTCGACGGACTGAGCGCCCGCAGAGTGCAACCGAACGGGGAATGCTAAGCCTCTTCAGGGAGGAGTTTAACCTCTCGCAGGAAGCGTCCAAACTCTCCCAAGTAAATTTGGCTGTAGTGATGACTGGCATCCGACAGGAAAATGGCTATAAACGCATCATGCCCAAATAAATCTACGATTAAGGAGCCGAGGCTAGTGACAGCTTACCTTGAGTGATGACGGGTAGCCATAAAAGTGCAAGAATGCTGCTGACCTAAAACGAATCCGCAAATTGCGAATGACGTAAGTACAACCAAATCAAATACGAACGTCTTAAAGGACACATGTGCTTTGTAGATCCTCCTCGAATCGAAACGGAGCGAAGCTACATTAATTAGCTCATAAATCAAGCACACAGTCGAGGCACCAGCAGCTCACACCAAGTTTAAAATGGGAAAGGAACTCAAAAGACCACCAGTTACCAGTTTATCAAAACTATCCAAAATTTTGGACCAGAAGATGAAAAAAAAACAGCCTAAAAAGTGTGACTGCAAGAAGAGATATCCTTTATCTAGCAACAAATAGTATAGTGCAGAATAGTTGCAACAAGGTTGCCTAAGCGCCATATACAAATATCTGTAGAAATGAAACCAGAATAAATTTAATTTGTAAAATATGGTTAATTATTCGAAGAGCTGCTTACCAAACTGCTTGATAATTATAGGAGAGAATTGAAAATTAGGGTACCGCTAACCAGACCTAATTTAAAGTATGCGAAAATTCCAAAAAGCCACCTAATGATACTCAAAGCTAAAAATTCAACTAGCAAAAGTTTGCACATACAGGGGACGCTCTAAAAGTACCGTAACAGAAATCAAAACGGGAAGTTAAATAATTTCAACAAAACTCCCGTTGGCGACACTTTCGCCACCACCACCATTCTACTAAATTTTGACACAACAAAAAGTAAACCTGAATAAATAACTAGGTTAATGCAATATACGACGTTAAATGCATTACAGTGCCTGAAAGAGCGGCCCCCAAATCAAATCATAACAAAATTACACATGGCTGCTATGCACAGAGTTAAGTGAACTAATTAAATTAATCCAATATCTAATTGCTCAAATAGACACCAAAAATGCATGTGCACAAAATACTAATATAGCAATTCAAAGGTCACACTAAGCAATTCAAATTCGAACGATACAAATCCTAACATTACAGAACCTCAGATTCATACGGCACGTGGGGGCCGAGCCGCTGGAGGAGATGTGAGAGTCCAGGTGCGTTGGGCAGCGCTCGCAGAGGGAACGACCGCAAATCTAGGCCGTAGAGGCTGGCGGCCAGCCGGCACGCGGAGCACCGCATGATCCAGGCAATCAAATACACGAACACGAACCAGGACCAAACCAGGTGAC
Organism: Agriotes lineatus; assembly: GCA_940337035.1. NCBI lineage: Eukaryota > Metazoa > Arthropoda > Insecta > Coleoptera > Elateridae > Agriotes > Agriotes lineatus. Next base: position 82,756,154 of record OW679203.1, read on the forward strand.
TAAACTCATTTTCCATGGCGTAGAATTAGCTAACGCATTTCCTTGGCGTATAATTAATTGGATAAAAATTACAAATATCCAGATAAACAACCACGCTGACGAAAAGAAATCGTAACAAACCTGCGAATGGTGACGAACAGCCCACGCCTCGTTCGATGGGATAAAAGCCCATCAAAACCGCAACTAAAGCAAAGCGAACGTTGGCAGCAACTCACAAAGGCTTCCAGAACGTTCCAAAGGGCGCCTTGCCTCAAAATCCCTCAAGACTATGAGGTCGGCTATTACCAAAGCCAGCGAAGCCAAAGGCCCCTAGGGCACAAACTTCAACGAACGAATCGATGGAAAAAAATGGAATGCAAATTGGCCAAAGCAGTTCACAATCCCAGGTTATCAATGTCAAAGTCAAATTCGAAAAAAAGGAAGAAAAACTATAGCTGTAGATTGTATGTGCAAAACTGATAACAAAAACTGTTCCTTTTAATTCAGAACTGAGGCTGAAGGTATTTGGGTTGCCTAACCATAGATAAAACACTGTATATTTAGACAATAAAAGTAAATTGCCAAATCTGATTAATTATTTCAATTAATAGATCGGAAAAATGACAAAATGAGCGTAACACATGACATCAAAACCGTAGTCTATAAAG